>CAKKOB020000061.1:0-39929 GCA_918844115.2 Phlebotomus perniciosus
GTTTTAATGTGAAACGAATTTGATTTAATTACTTAAAACATGAGCTTTGTTGATTTTAATGTCTTTTTTTTACTAAAAACTCATCAATCTCATTTTCGCGATGTCATCCTTGAATTACCGCACCAAAGACTCCAATTCTCGTTGGCGCATTTCGAACCAGGAAAACCGATGAAAAGTCTCCTGCGAAAAACACTGCGAGGTGTGTGGGAAAATGGATGGTAATCATCTGAATTGTATCTAATTGCGATACATTACATGAGTGAGAAAAATATTTAAGACTCATTTAGTGGCTGCGATAGGCCGAAGGTCGAGCACATCGCTAAAGAATGGATAATGCATAATTACACCGAGTTCACATGTCTAGCATAAGAGTGCTGAAATGAGATAGTGGCGATAGAAAAAAAAACTTTAGAGTCTGCTGGTGTCGCGTGCCGGCCAGCTATATCGCGAAAAGAATACTCTCCGAGACTTGGATGAAAAATAAATTCATTTCTCACGTGTTATTTCTCTAAATGCAAGCGATTTTTCTCGAAAAATTCTCCAACTCCCTGCACATGAATAATTCATGATTTTCAAAGTAAACTTTTTTCGGGGGAGGTAGTACCTTTTGTGTGCCATTCAAAGATCTTTTCTTGCCTTCTCCCCCAGTTCTGTGTTAGCGGGAGAGATCGTCAGATCGTAGTAAAGTTTTCCTGGAAATGCACAAAAAATTGTAGTTGATTGAGTCATTCAAGACGTGAAAAATTGATTTCCATCTCACAAGTTGTCCATTTATCTATTAATCTCTGTTTATCAAATCTGCGGATAAAAAGCATATCTTCGTGGAGAAAAAATCTATTTATCTTCCTAAATTGCTGGTCGAAAATTGCGTGTCTCCGTCTCATTTGACATAGTGACTAAAAAAGTCTTCTTCCCCATTCTCTTTGGAATATTCATCCGAATGTTCCAGTGTGGAAACACAGACATCGCCGTCCAACGTCACTGATCGCGACTTTGTGAATAAATTCGCTTATTTTAAACCTCAAAAATGTGTGTATCTGCTCAGTGAGGAAAAAAAATTCCACATACAAACACCGTGAAGACGCACAGAATGGGGGAGACTCAGTGAGACCCAAAATCTCTGGTTTAGAGCCACAAGAAAGATTCCTCACCACCTCTCGTCCACTATATAAACGTGATCACTTTGTGATCTTCTCACATTGTTTGGTGATCGCTCGTCGCATTCGCATCTCTCATCAATATTTCCCTCCTGTGCACATATCTTTTTTCGTGTCTTTGAGTGGTGTTTAGTGACTCTTGGCAGTGTTACGTGAAGTGTCTCCTAATTGGGATATCACACTCTTTTGGATTATTGTGCGCCTCCAAAGCGGAATTGAGAAAAAAGTAAGAGAATTCTGGAATATCATCTTCACCAGAAAAATCTCATAATGGAGAATTTTTTACCTGTGATTTGTGAGAATTTGCAAAAAACGTTGGAGAAAAAAAATCATGAAGTTGTTGAAATCTGTGGAGTTCATATAAATTTTTACGATTGTTATTCTTATCCCCCCAGAGCTTAAGATATAATAATTGAATTGAGAGGTAAAAGAGGAATTTTCATTATAAGAAAAAAATCACAAAGTTGAAGTGGCGCGAAATTGGTATTAGCAACAATAAACGCAAATGAGATTTTGAGTGTTTAACTGAATACTTTTGCAATTGGCTTGAAGAGGTGCACAAAAAAGGAGAGCTTCGAAATAAGCACTAATATTTATTTTACTTTAAATGTTTTCAAGTGTGTAATTTGCATCTGAAATAGCCACAATAATTGACACGCTGCGTGAGATGCAAGAATGATTGAGAGAAACAGTTTCGGTGTCAAAATAATCTTAAAGATCTAGCACATCGAGTTGATCATTAAATAATATTAATATATTAAAATAATCTTTACCATATCTTGAGTCTCGACACATCAATTATTGTGATTTATTTTATTAGACAATTTTCAATGTGAGGAATTGCACATCTTTCGATACTCAGACTGAGTTTTTTTCCATTCGATGAAAAGAAATTAAAATTTTCACTTTCATTCGAACACGGGGTCAAGTTATAGAAAATTACTCACAACCCATTGAGTAATAAGCCCAGATCAAGTCTTGGCTTCTTGTTCGCTTTTTTTCCTCATGCTATCTTGTATTTCTCATCGGAAGGGAGGTAAACAAAATGTGATTCAGTGAAAAGACTCGTTACATTTAATATTTTAGTGCTTTTGAATGGTAATAAGAAAGCCATTTTACTGATTTACATGCACAATGCAAAATTACGTACGTTACGGAATTTATTTTAACGAAAGTTGCAATCTTACGAAAAATGATTTAATAATTTTTTACATGAGATTAACGGATAATTTATTTATTTTATAAAACTTATTGAAAGTAATATTGAGAAATTATTTTGATTTTGAAGTTAGAGATTTTTTACTTCATAAGATATTCAAAAGTCTTCAAGTTAACGAAAACTTCAAATATTAATATTTTGTGATATTTATGTGAGTCATAATTAGTCACTAAATTTTTGTGATGTGTAAAGCCAACCTCTTTCCCAACCGCAATATTCAAGAGGACATCAAGTGGTGAAAAATTACGAAATCATCCAATCGGACTCTTTTTACCCGCAGTGTCTCTATCGCTTCAGATCGATATTTATACTGCTAGAAGATATGTTATTGCCCTTATTGATGCAACATTGCGAGATAATAAAATTCAGCCCATAAATTTATGTCGGTGATGAAAGGATGAGACAAAGTGTAACAGTCATTTGCATCTATAAAATTTCACGCAATTCAGTGACTCTTTTTTTTGCATAATTTCTCACACAGGTGATCTCGTCGGACGAAAAAGATATAGACATAAGAGTGGAAAAAAAGTTGATTGACTAATGTGATTTTGATTTTGCTTCACAGATGCATCCGTCTTCTATGGCCTTGGCGGGCCTGTTAATATTAAGCTGTGTGGTGATTAGAGCTGATGATGTAATTACACGGATAAATGGTCTCAATGATGGTGAACTCAGGCAAGATCTGCCCAATGATACACCCTTCTGGTGGATGAACAACCGATCACCCTTCAAGCGTGAGAGTGGCGGATGCGCCAACGGATGCGCCCCAAGCAATGAGCTCACCTTCTCGGCAAATCCCTTCCTGGGAGGACGCGTTGGTGCCCCAGCGGGCTTTGCCGTCCAGAGTGTGAATCCCTCATTCCCGGGAAGTCCCTCTGGTTCCTCCCACGGCTACCTTCCACCCAATCCTCAGCCCCCACGAACTGTCCCTTGCCTGGGACAAGGACAGGTCTGTGTGGCGCGCCATGCATGCTCCAGTGGATTCGTTCTCGCTCAAGATGTTGCAGTGCTCGGCCGAGGACAGGTGAGAAAAAATCCCGCATTCATTTGTGAGCTGGTGAATTTTTGAGGCATCAGGTCACGATTTCCATAATTTTAACTCATCGTCAGTGGACATTTATCTTTGAATTTTGAATGTCAATGAGATGAAGAGGCATTTGAATTGAAAATTATGTTTGACCAAGGAGGAAATAATTAGAAGGAAATCAAAAGAACAGAAAATTTGAGGCTTTCCTATTGATTTCCAACAGACAATATACTGAAAAGGGATTTTTTTAGTAATTGGTTTAGGGGATGGCTTTAGGGAAAAAAAGATAAAACAGATAAGATGAAATTATTTAAATAGAGAAGAAAATCAAATTTAACGCAAAATTTTCCAAACTTCCGAAGTATTCCAAGAAACAAAACTTCCCTCAACTTACGATCTTCAACAAATTTTCATCTCATTCAAACTATTTCTCGTCTAATTATCACCATTTATTTTCCCCTTGTATTTGGCAGATCATCGCCAAGATTTTTTTCTTCTCACTCTCAACATGTCTGTTTTTGGGCTGTGATGTCATGGTCATATCTCAAATTGTTGATCACTTTCATTATCACACAGCACATTTTTAATGTGTGTACATAAATGACGGATTGAAAAAAAGAGAAAAAAAATATTTGGAGATAACAAGGAAATGTAAGCAATTTCTGAATTATATTTTCATGTGATCACGATAGCATGTAGAGTGATCTTTCGCGTGTGATCGTTAATCGGCAAATATGAATTTTTAATGAAGATATTTGGGGAATTCCTGTCATTCGGCACCAGTTCAACCCATTTCTTTAAGCTGATCATAAATTTTGGCCACATTAGCGGCATGCTTAAGCAATTTAGAAGAACTCGTGTTGAGACAGAGAACAATTAAGATTGAAGGTAATTTAAATAATTCCCACTAAAGCCATTTAGCTACGGTAATTTGAATTCAAAAATCCTTCTGGATTCTCAAGATCAAAGAGGAAGTCCCACCGACGCTTCTTCGGTGCGTCTTCCCCATTGAACTCCTTCGCAAAAATCAGTGTGCATATATTTGAAAATTTCTTTTGTGGAAAAGTAACAATAACAATATAAGTACCGATTGTTTCATCGATTGCAAATTCCAACGTGTGTTACCTAATTGAATAAGAAATCTCTCATGTGTTGGCCATAAATATCTTACACATGGTTTTGTAATATTATAATTAGGATCTAGACCTTGGTATGATTGTGTTTAGTAGTGAAAATTCATTGTTGTTTTGTGTAGTTGTTGGTGGAACAAAGAGGTGGAAAATCTATGCAGTTTTCCTCGCGCCGTGAAGATATAGAATTCTTTTAGCAGATCGATGCACTGTCTGTGTAAGTGATTATGGGTATTTAAGCTTACACTCAGAGGAATGGGGTTAAGAAAATTAAAGTTTGGGTTAAATTCCACCAACAAATTTTAAAGTTTGCTTTAGAATTTTAAATCTTTGAAAGAAAGTTATTTTTTACATTTCCGATCAGTTTAGACCTATTTTAACCAGTTAATCTCTGATAAATATATTTTTTCGAGTGTAATAATATGAAAATAAACAGTTGAAATAAGTTCATTGAGCTCCATGAAGAAAAACACAAAATATGATGTATTGACGAAAGGAGCCAGAAAGAGAGGTAAAAGAAGATTAAACACTCGATATAAAAAAGTATGATGATAAATTGTATGACTTGGATGCGATCGAATCGCCAACGCGTCATAACACTGACTATTTTATGCAACTCTTGCACTTTTTGTCCATGATTATGTAATTTGAATCTCCTCGATATGGCGAGAGTCTCTTTTTTCATGGCGTTTAATTATTTGGCGGTGAGGAAATTTCAATTAAGTTTCTTCCCCTGAGTGTTCTTTTTATTGCCTCGTCGGGTTGTTTTTTTCCTCAGCCTGCGCAATATTGAGCATCAAAAAATTCCACTGATAAAAACCTCATTTAAATTGACATTCAACCAGATCGCGATCTTATGTAAGGTCTTCGGGTGAAATTTAACGGAGAGATTTCTTGTTTTGGGCGTTGGTCAGGGTTCGTTTCTTATGCCATTGAAATCTTTCGTTGCAAACTCCACAAAGTGTCTATTTTTTCTGCAGGAGTGCAATGTTGATCTGGAAGTTTGCTGTGCTGTTCGTGTGCCAACAACCACACCACGTCCCACAACAACGAGACTTCCGCCACCACCACCTCCGGTTCAGTGCGCAGAGAGGAACTATTTCTGTGTGGCTCCAGAAGCCTGTCGCAACGGTGTTATCGTCTCCCAGATGAATACTCTTCAGCCGGTGAGTTATTCTTGTCCTAATTTCTCATTTTTCTCACATTGGCATTTTAACGCCACATTATTTGCCACTTTTTTCTCTCTCTTGGCTCTGGGCAAAAAGAGACACCAAGGCCTAGGTCAGCACAGTGCTGAAAAGCTCACATTTTCGCCAGACACTTTTATTAATGCCAGCCATGGCTGAGATTGAGTGATGGAGAGAATTATATGCCTCAAATGGGAAATATTTTCACACAAAACACCGTGAAAATGTACGATTGAAAGAAGGTGGAGATGATGTCATGTTGAGACCATTACTATTGCCTAATGATCATCAATTTCTATGCGAGATTATTATCGAAAAATCAATGAGAAGAATGTGATGTCACGCGAATAGACAAATGGCTCATTCTTTTCTCTCGCGCTTGCGTAATTTATTAAGGAACCTCTCTTTTGCTTACAAATTCAATAAAAAGCGAAGAGAGTCAATAGGTTTTCGATGAAATAATTGCGGTAACATAAAATTCTACACTCAGAGAAAAAAGTTGATTAGATGAACATGGGTTAGTTTAAACCAGATTAAACCAAAATTTTACTGATTAATTCGGACTACTAATCCATTCATTAAAAGTTGGTATCAGGTTATTAAAGTAAACAGATATTACAGGTTTTAAGTTGACACCTGGATGAGCAAAATTAGTCGACTGACAACAAGATTTTTTTTGTTTATAAATTCTGGTTTTTATTTGCAAAGATAACAGAGTGGAAGTTGTTTTCATTGAAAGTTATTTTAACTCCAGCAAATTTTTTGCGTGAATTTTATAGAGCTTTTGCCAGTAAATTAAAAAAGACACTTCTCTGGCTATAATTTTCTTAATTCATTTAAATTTATTACATTTTTTTTAAAATAGTTTTACAGATTTGTTCCAAGAATGAACTAAATGGTCAAAATTTAAAAAAAAATAACTAATTTTTTGTTGTAAAATCATTTCTAAGCGTTTTAACACCTAAACCCTTATTTTCTCTCAGTGTAAAGTTATTAATAGGCAGTAATATTAGGACGTTATTCACACGTAATAAAATTATACAGCTAAATTGATTTACAGAGCATTTCAGTCAGCAACACACTTTCTCTGGTGACTGAATATTGGAATCCTATTAAATTTTGCAATGCGAGAAAGGACAATGAGCAAAAAACAAGTCATTGATTTTCAACAATCGCCGCATCCACAGTCCATTTCCAACAGAAATGATGTAAGAAGTGATCATCACATTCTCTCTAACTCGTAAGATAAAGAAATGAGATACATTTAATGATCACTTCGTGGAATTGATTGAATAATTTGCTGAGGAGAAAAGCCTTTGTGGTGGCTTTTTTCGGTACACTGGATGAAGAATGGAATGGCATTTATTCTTGTCTATGAGACCATTCATTATATCCGAAAAAAGGGGCATGACATGAGCATTTGAGGCCCGAGAAATGGGGAAGAAGATCAAAGGAAAAGTGAAATGTGCGATCATTTTCTTGGGCAATCAAACAATAACTTGATGGAATAAAGCTCCAATAAAAATCCTCAAGTCAAACTAATAAAGTATATAAATGTCAATGCTTTTAATTCCCTCAATACAACTTTGAGCAATTCTCAAAAGCATTCCTCTCTTTAGCTATTCTCTAGGCGCCGACAGATTGGAAATGTTACTCTTCACGGTATTGACGGGTAGATTGCGGAAAAAATCCTGCGAGACGGTTGCAAGACGTTTTAAGATATGAAAAAAAAATACCATGGTAAAACAAGCTCTAAAGACGGGCTTATTTTAATCATCCAGACAGCGAAATTGTGAAAGAAGTGGTTGTATTGAAAATTTCATTATTTCACTATGTTGTACAGTTGCTGACAAAAATTGCTGAAGCATCTTTCACTGGGTTGGCATTAAATTTTGTCCGCTTCGGCAAAAGCTCATGTTGCATCTGTTAATCAATATATAAATTCCTGTTCAAAAATTTTTATTATGCATTTCAGTTGTTGTCGAATAACTTTACGACTTATTGAATTTTCTCTGACCTCATCGATTGACAAGGAATGAGATTTTGTTATAAAGAATTTTATTGCGTATGTGTTTTTGCCATTACATCAAACAAGGAAAATTAATTTCTGCTCATCAATCTTTGCAAAGAGAAGATACATTCCATCGCTGTTTTGCTTGTGCAATAGCCTTAGTTATAGATGCACGTTAAATGACAAATTTGTTTATTTTATAATCATTAAGGCACAATTATGTGTTTTAAATGTCGCATAAATTTTTCACCCGCACATGAGCGGCAAATCACTGAGATGCGCTTCTTTTATCTCATTGAAAATTGGCGTGAAGTTGAAGAAAAAAAAAACAATCTCTGTACACAACATTCATGGTTTATTGACAAACAGCGATTCATTGTGGACGCGACAACATTCTCCCCACGCCACTTTTCACACTCTCACAGGTATAACATTCAATTGCCGTATAAAACAGCACGCGGACGATCGTGGTAATTTATTGTCGCATAATTCACAGAAAAAGCTCTCCGAGTCCAGACAGAGTCTGCCGAGTAAGATTCTACACGCACATTCAAGCAAAATTGCCTAAATAAATAAATGCCTGGGTAATATAGTGGAAACAGTGATCAAGTTGAATTTCCACGAGTCAAGTCAATAAAATATCAATTAGGAAACTTTTAACTCTACCCACAGATCATCCCCGCGGATAATTTCATAATTTGTCTGTCGTCAGCTACTCGTCTGCGCAGATATGCCTCATTAAATAGGACATGTCAATAGATCAATGATCATTTGTGAAGGTCGAACATTTAAATCCAATTTCACGGCATTTACGCGCTAATCCGTGATGCATCTGAAAACAAAACCTTAACCGAAATTTGAGGTGGTTTTTTGTATCTTGATGATCACCAAACAATGGTTTGAACTTTAGAGGAAAGATTTTGAAGATCATGATCACTAGAATAACCTTCAAAGTTTTCACCAAATATGTTCTTTCGTGCGAAATTTATAAATCAAATATTTACAGCATGTTCATAAATTCTTAAATGAAATCTTCTTCCTCGTGTTCCTCGTCATGCGAAACAGATGTTAAGCCTCAATCAGATTTATGTAAATCAAATATTTGGAAATAAATGTTTGATTAAGATTTTCGCTGCTCATGCTTGGTAACATCTGTTATGGAAAGTCTCTTGAATAGGGCCGCCAATCAGCAATCCTTAACCTTTTAACCAACACCTAATTGTGTGGAAATGAAGTACATACAATAAAATTGGGCAACTAATCAGCCAGTAACATATCCAATAAAATATAACCAAATATGCTTAATTGTGATTTTTTCCCGCACAAATCAATCAACCATATTTCTCAATATTAAATGCCATACAATTGCAATGATTAGCAAACATGATCACTTTGAAAATGCTAACGATCTCTATTCTATCCTTTATTGATCTAGCGATCAAGACACTGAAGATCATTGCTTTTATTACACATGGTATGAGACTTTTTGTCACCTGACTTGCAACACGCGCTTTAAATTGTTTCCTAATTGATGGTTTGCAAAAAAATAATTTATTGACTATTAATTGAGTAGGAAGAATAATTTTTTGTCATCGATAAATTCAGGCTTTTAAAATTTAATGATATGTCGAAATGAAGATCTTTAAAATAGTTTTTCTCGCGACAACGTCTTCTGCCTTGAGCTTTTGAAATGGATGTTTTACGATCGAGCGCGATCCTCAATATCCGCATATTCCCCCTTTATTATTTATTTACTCAATATAACAAATTAATTCAAATTAGTCTCAGGTGGATGTATCGAGGGGATTCCAAGGCATAAGTTTTCCGCGCATCAGCATTCCATTGATCAAGCTGATGAAACGGAACGATATTTTTTAGTGTTTTACAGCGGCAGAGACATCAATTAGATGTCAATTGCTAATTAATTTTCAAGAATGTCTCACGTGTGTTAATTAAAGTTGGTCAGAGTGAATTTATCGTACGGCTAAAAGAGAGTAGTGAGTCAATGTCAGAGATTTTCCACTGACGATCCTCACGATGTAATTTCTTGTTCACGATCAGTAGCCAAATGATCATAATCAGGCATGATGACTATGAATTGATGATGCCCTTTTCGTCGATCATAAAGCATCGCCGATGACCAACAATGGCGCTAAGACACGTGGAGATGCGGGAAAGGTTATAAATTTAAGTGTTTCGCAATCAGCGATCAGTCATGATCAATGGTAATATGTGAAATTTTGTGATTCTGACCTACGAACCCGGATCCAAATTGAATTTTTGCACTTGGCTGTTTGCTCTCCAATCGTCTCTCCTGCTCTTTCGCGTGAAATTCAACATTTGTGATTTATAAATAAAATGTCTCTATTTGCATTAACTATTTGCATTCTCTCAGTTTTTCGTCTTCGCGTTTGTCAAATAATATTTCGTCTGAGAGTTATGTTTTTTCTACCTGGTGATTAGTGTGAAGATATTTTTAATATTGTGCGTTTTGTCATGGAGATTTTTTTTATGTAATCTCTGACTTTTCTATCCGATATAAAATTAAATTGATATTTCTCATCTTTGTCATTGACATTATCGCAGAGAGGAAGATCAAAGGAAAATATTGCGTCATGCGTTGCACTCCTGGCCACATGATAAATCCTTGCAAAAGACGTAAATGTGTGCGTGCGTGTTGAGATTTTTGTGAAATGTGCGAGACGAAACGACTTTTGCCAGTTGCGTAAGAGAATTCCATTTAATAATTGATTAGATCCACTTTAAAAAATCGCACATTCTTCAGTCAGTAGTTTGTTGACATAGACATTTTCGATGGTGTTTTTTCCGCCCTCCACTTTGCGCCCATCCTCAAGAAACATCAATATTTTCATATTTGACCACAAGTGATCATCTGCCGCATTCTTCATAATGCGAAATTAACTTCGCCATCAACTGTTGTTCCTCTCCATCCGAGTATAATGAGATGATTATGTGAAAATGATGGAAGTAACTTGAGGAATAATTTTTTGTTAAGGTGATCTTGCAGTGTTTTCACTTCTTCACATTTTTTTCGATTTTATGTCCCTTGAGATTAGCAAAAATGTTGAAGTATATATTGAGAATTGCTTAATTTTGTCCCTGATTGGCAAACAATAAAAAAAGAAGATGTTGCATTTACAAAATTGAAGGTGTTGTTTGGTGCATTTTGCACGCGATTATTAAATGTTCGCACGCTAAAGATATTGTGTATATGTGCAAAAAATTGCACAATACCTGTATTCCAAATTTGCTGAGTTTCCAGCGACTCGTTCTTCAGTGTCATTAGGCCGTTGTATTAAGATAGCAATAATTTACTGGCAAAAGAGTCAAATGTGGGCCATTGGTACATTAAAGCTCTCAATGATCAGGCCTTCCGTTTGTCAATAAGGTTATCAGCAAATATTTACTGTGGGTTTATGACTTGAAAATTGCCACTCTTGCATTAGATGATAGAACTCCTTTCTATTCAATTTTAAAGTTGATCAAGTCTTGCATGTAATTTACTGCAATGGGTCAGTGATTTTACTCTTGGCTTGACTTGGGCTACAAGTTCGTAATCAGGTAATGTTAGGATTTTAATTCCAAAATTTTTCTTAACATTATTTATTTAAAAAAACGCGTTTTGATATACTTCAGTGGAATGTTATTATTATAGTTCACCGGCTCGATGATTAACAAATACAATGTCTTTGCAGGTTCGTCAATGTTATGCACCTCAGGTATGCTGCCGCTTCGTCCAGGAGCCCAGTGAGACGGTCACGAGACCAAGTGTTTCCCTGCCACCCTTCCCCAAGTTGCCAAATGAGATCTCCGACTCTACCGTGCTCACCGATGATGGCTACGTGATCAAGGTTCCCGAGAACCAGTACCTGCCTCAGAGGGAACCATCCCCCGACTCACAGCGACCAGTTGCCGTTCCTGCCCCCACGACCACCTTCCGTCCACTTCCTAGCACAACTCCTCAGTACCTGCCCCCACCATCCACCCCAAGGCCCTATGTCCCTCCAGTTGCTGTGAGCACAACCTTCAGGCCCGTGGTCGTTCCCTCGAGCACACCGCAGTACCTGCCTCCTCCCTTCAAGGGTGATCAGTATATCCCACCAGATAAGGAGGGCGACTCATCCAATCCTCAGGGCAGCAATGTCCTCCCACCCAGACAACCGACCAGGCCACCACCACAGCGCGGTGAAAACCAACTGGCCGAACCCATTGTCCCCAGTGGATGCCCTGCCGCCATGAACTGCACTGAATACCAATATTGCGATACCAAGGGAGTCATCACCACCACCCCTGTGGTCCTGACCAAGGACCAAGAGCTCTTCCGCGTGCCCTTGACCGACTGCGTCGACCGCAAGAGAGGCTTCCAGGGCAAGTGCTGCCGCGATCCCAACTACGTCGACCCATGGCCAGTAGGTCGTCTTGGTCAGTACAATGCTGCGGAACTGAACGGCGCTTTCGACGATGGCTCATACAGACCCGAGAAGTACCGCACGCAGCAGAATACGGTTGTCCGGGGTCAGTCGCAGTTGAGCCGTCCCATCGCTTCAGGCGCCTCCACCGTCAATCGCCGGGTGCTGACCACACAGCAGACACAGCAGATCAACAATAATGTCTACGTGGACAGAGTTGCCGTCGGAGGTGACTGTGGCACGAGGAACCTGGTGAGTGATGCCTTTATATAAAGTCTAGGATATCTAGGCTATTTATAAAAAGGTCCGTTTTTTAATTTCTAAAATTCAAAAATGTGTTTATTTTTAGAATACTCAGCCACGCGGAGCTGGACCTTTGGATACCGGCTTCGGCGAGTTCCCATGGCAAGCAATGGTCCTCTTGGAGACTAATCGATCTCTGCTCTGCGGCGGTGCCATCGTCGAGAGAGACGTTGTTGTGACTGCAGCTCATTGTGTTTCTGGGTGAGTTTTAATTTGCTGATTCAGCGACTTGATTAAATTGCCTCTTGAATCGTGATGAAGAAAGCCCTCGTACAAATTGATTACGTCTGAAAATTAAATGGGGTTTTCTTATCTTTAAAATGTATCACTTCTTATAAATATTTGATTGAATGATTTTAAAAACTCACTTGACTTTTGAAAGGTACTTGTTAATTATTATAAAACTATTTGTAGATAACATATTTGTCCGGAAGACTTTTAAATTAATATTATGAAATTCAGGTGATATTTTTTTTTTAATTTGTGGGTAATTTAATACTTAAATTACAAAACTTTTAATTCTTTAAAACCTTCAGAAAAATTGACTTTCTTATATTATTTTGTGATCTAAGAATTTACTAAAATTTCACAAAATGTTAAGATTATTTAAATAATATAAAATAAGCTGGGATTAGGGAATCCCAGCTAAAATAGTTTTCAAGAAATCCATCAAGAATTAATGTTAACCTTCCTCTTCTCTTTCTTTTGCAGACTCCCTGCTCGAAGTGTGATGATCAAAGCCGGTGAGTGGCGTCTCGGTGTAGATGAGGAGCCCAAGACATTCCAGATTGTCCGAGTGAAAGCCGTCACTTTCCACCCCGCTTACAATCCCACGAATCTCAACTCAGACGTGGCTCTCTTGCATCTTGAGGAGAAGCTCCGCTACGATACCCACATCGGTCCCATCTGCGTGGATGATGAGTACGTCACGAGCGCCTCCACAACTGACTGTCTGGTGACTGGATGGGGCAAGGAAGTGCTCAGAGGTGAGTTTACAATTTTATTTTTCAATGTAGGAAGTGAATTTTATGATCTTGTTTCGTGTTTCAGTTAACGTTCAAAATGCCTTGATGCATTCACTGCCCGTGACACTCTTGTCTGACGGCGAATGCCAGTCAGCTCTGTCTGGGTATGGATTCAACACCCAGACTGGTGTCTGTGCTCGTCCACGAGCTGACTCGTGCGAGGCGGACGTTGGAAGCGCCCTGGCGTGCTCCAACGGAAAGGGAAGCTACGTCCTGCGTGGCGTCTATTCCACAGAGACGGAATGTGCCAGCTCTAACCAGGTTGTCTCCTTCGCCCGTGTGGACACTCAGTGGCTGAGACAAGCCCTCAGCTCACCACAGCCCCAACCCACTCAGACTGTCCTCCGCTACGACTCACAACCAAATAATCCTCAACAAGTGATAACGCAGGGTCCAGCGTACTTGCCACCACATCGAAAGTAATTTCTCAGACAGACCCATTAATTGAAATTTTCCCTCCCCAACTGTTTTTCCCATGTCTTGTTAATTTTAAGCCAGCTACCCTATATAGTAGAGCGTTTTTAGGAAGCCTTTCCAACTCCCCCCTCTAATTTGACCAAACACGAAAAGACATCTTCGAAAAGATACACTTTTACACGTTACACAGAAAAAGATAAAAGAAAAAAATACTCAAAAAAAAGAAATCATTACTCTTAATACTCTCTTCTGTGGAGATTTGTATCAAGATATTTTTTTTTACTCTGTACTTCAAAAGACCCTCTTTGGACTCTCCTCAGACTTCTTTGTGGAAAAAAATCACAAAGAAGACCTGAGGATCGGTGAAAAAATCAAAAAAGTATTTCCTGAATTTCAAAATGTTTATTAGAGATAAGGATTATTATTTAATTTCTTCTTAAATGCTATTTAAAGATAATAAAATAAATACAAATACTATCTTTTGTATATTATTTTATGAGAATTGGATTTTAAAAAGTCGCCTGTTTGGATTTTTCTGCCCACACGCAGCATATGCTTCATGAAGATTCCCGCCTAAATTCAGTACCGGAGCGTGATGGCCAAGCAAAACAGTGTTTTTTGGACGTGAAAATAATATAATATTCGGTGTGAAAATGCTCTTAAAATACAGAGATATTCTTCGATGCACTGCACATCGTTATTTCTGGTACGTGCCGATGAATGAGCCACAATTCGGGCAATAGTGATTGGCATTCTTGCACGAACTCATGCAGTAAGGCAAGCAAACACATGGCCAGCAGCTGAAAAAGTCCCGAAAAAAAATCAATTAGCATTAATCATAACATAACACTTATCAGATTATTTGCTCGATAAGAGACAATTTTAAGGGGGAAAACCAAGGGGCATTTTACTGGAAGCATTTTTATGGCGTAGTTTCTTTATCTACCAATGGTTTTTATATGAAAGCCATGAAAGTATAAAATGGTTTAGTAATTAATTGAGCTTTAGAAATTTTTTAAGATTACAAAATACATTTAATTGGATTTAAAGCCAAAATCGTAAAAAAATTAGAACGTCAACAACAATTTTTTAGCTTTTGAACTTTAGTGAATATTTAGTAAACAAGAATCCTTTATTTTCGCGTTCTATTAATCGTGTTCTTAAGAATGTCCGCAATATTTGGTTATTCTTGTTCCTTGCCGATCAAAAACACCTTTAGAAATACTCACAGGAAAACACATAGAAGAATGGCGATCACGTGCGTTCTGGTGGTGGATTCCGTTCTCACGTTCGTCATGACGCTGAGGCGACAGGAAGGGCAGACGATGCCAGTGGAGCTGGGTCCAACTGCCGGTGCTGCTGAAATAAAAAAACGTGAATCAGAACAATGAATCACACGCAATTTTTTATTGTTTGTTCGTCTAATGATGTTTTGCTTTCAAAAATCTCTTCATAGAAAAATCTATCTGGCATAATTCTAACGATTCAATGAAACTCGATATATTCACTGTCTTGTCTAAACAGAGAAACTTTTAATAGAAAAATAAGTGTTGAGGAATGTTTATTAATTCCTCCCTTATTTATTTTAACTCATTCTCCTCCCGCCAGTATATCAATAAACATTGCTCTCTTGAATATTTCTCGGAACTGACTGGTTATGCTACTTTTGCTTTGCTATGCATATTAGAGGGAAATCACCGTTTGCAAGGCTTGTAGAATATATAATATTTCATTCTCTTCTAAGCTCAAAGCCATAATAATCCTCATGGACTGATAAGGAGACGAATAAATATAATTAGCTATGCATATAAACTAAACAGATAAATCTCATTTTTTATGGTTAACAACGTTAACAACGCTAGGAAATTATTGTCACATGAGATCATTTCAAACATTGAAATGCTTCAAAGCAAAACAAATTGAATTGAAAATTTAATAATTAATACAGACACATTTGCATTTCACTATGTATCTAATAAATTGCATCAAACTCTCATCAAAAGTATGACTCTATTTCGGAAATATCCTTATCAATTTTCTAATTAAATTGCGTGACAAAAAAGAGACTGTTTTTCGTTCAATATGTGAATTGAAACTTTATTTGTTCCAACGTGGAATCTTGGCTCTCTTTCGCTCATCTCGATCTAGATCAATTATTCCAACAGCCATATATAAATTTAATTGTCTGATTCATATTTTTCACTCTATTTATTTACCACCTATCAATATATCGCGTGTGGGAGAAAAAGTCCCTCAAAGTCGTAAAAGTCACAGAAATGTCGCGGCGAGTAAATAATTAGCTCATTCTGTTCATTTGAGGTGAAAAAGATAAAATTTTTCGTGATAAGATAAGTCTATTGAACAACCCTCTTGATTTTACATGGAATTTCAATGCCACACCTAATGCTTAAATCTCATTACCGATTAAATCGGATACTCACATGTGACGATGACTGTTTGTGTATTCATCTTGCGTGTTTTTTAAGAGAGGCACAAAGAAAAGAAACTATTCGAAAAGAACTGCACTAAAAATAGCTCTCTATGGAACTCCAATAAACTTTGTATAACGATGCGCAACTTTTAGTTTCACTTGTTCGTTCTGACACACTTTGTGGCGGAATGAAGCACTGCTGAACTCGCTAAGGTGCTTTTGTCCAGCGTATATCACACTCTGTTATCAATTTGGGATTCTGCGAATTTGCGCAATAAATGACGTCACACAAATGATAATCTCTGAAGTGTCTGAGCACAGAAGGGAAGTTCTCTATATACTCGCGAATCGCGATAGTTCAAGTACAAGCGCCAGAGAGATGAGGAATGAATCACTCGCTAGACGCTACACTCGAGGGGATTTTCTTTCATAAAACTGACATGTGCTGGTGTTGGTTGAATGCGTGGTGAGTAAACCCGAAACTATATCGTGAGTTAAGCCTGAAAGAGAGCAATAATATTTTATAGATACGAATAAAACCCCGCGAAGTCTGTGAATTGCGCGCCATTGATCAATTCAGAAGCATATGCTGCTCACTCTCTAGCTCTAAGACAGTGACTAGAGCTAGAGCGATAGAGGTAATAATTCTCGTAATAATTTGTTAAACATTTGTAATTGTAGGTATGTATTTTTTTTACAAAATTAAAAATTTAAAATTTAAAATTAAACATAAACATAAGATACAAAAGCCAAACATTTGGCTACCAAAGAATTCATCCAAGAGGTCAATCCGTAGCTTCCGCATAATGAATAAAATAAATCCAAGTGCATCAATTAAACAATTGATCATTTTTAAAAACATTTTTCTCCTCGTCACGACAATCTGAAATTCAGTGAAAGTTCTTCAAATCTTGCAAGAATGAACCCAAGAGAAGCAATCTCTTTATTTCTCTCAGAGTTTATTGGAACTGCAATCCTCCTCTTTGTGGGTTGCAGCTCAACATTGTCGCTCTCGGGATATGAGCCATCGAAACTGGATGTTTGTCTCACATTCGGCATGGTGGTTATGTTTGTGGTGAACATCTTTGGAGCAACTTCTGGAGGACACCTTAATCCCGCCGTTACCATTACTGCCGTGATGTTGAAGACCTTAACACCGGGAGTTGCAGCAATTTACATAATCGCACAGCTCTTGGGCAGCGTGCTTGGCTTCGGCCTGCTGAAGGCTCTAGTGCCTGGGGAGCATTGGACACCTGGACTGTGCACTCTCACTCCTCATCCCTCCTTATCACCGATCGTGGCGCTTACGTGGGAGTTTCTTGTCACATCGGTGCTGATTCTCTTAGTTTGCAGCCTGTGGGATCCTCGCAATGCCCGGCTATTGGATGCCCTTCCGCTCCGCTTAGGATTTACGATCACTGCTCTCGCCATGGCTGGTGGTCTGTTGAGTGGCGCCAGCATGAATCCCGCTCGCGTCCTTGGACCAGCACTCTGGAATGGAGAGTACAAGGGTCATTGGATCTACTGGGTGGGACCAATATTGTCCGGTCTCGTCATCCCACCATTTTATCAGCTCGTCTTTGCGGCCAGAAAAAATGAAGAAGAAACATCAGTTTGTGAATCTTCAAGCAAAAATAGCGCTTAAATCTTCTCGAATATTCAAATTTATTATTGTAAAAAATTGTCTTCATAAGAATTATCTTTCAATTAAATTTATTGTGTTCTTTTATTCACGTGAAATTTTTTAAAAATCTTTTCGAAATTGTATTCAATGAGATCAGCGTTTCTTCTGCTGAAATTCTCCCAGGCAATAGTCACACTTGCTGCAGTAGAGAAATTGCTGTTGAATGTTCTTCGTGAAGCATGGAAGGAAGCACAGTGGCCAGCAAGTTAGTACACAAGCAGCAGCAATCTTGGAAGTCGCCAACTGGAAGAATTAAACAATTAAAAAAATAATAAAAGCTTTCAAATAATGATTTTTCTTACTCTTCTTGTGTACGTTCTCAAAATCGGTCTGCTCTTCTTTCCGCAATTGTTACAAATGATCTTCACGCTTGCAGGCTGCCAGGTTTCCACTGAATAGAAAAATAAAACAGATTACAAATTTAAATATTTGCTTAATTTTCTAAATTAAATTATTTCCTTGCCTGAAGTAATGTAAGATCTCTTCTGAGGCTCTGAATTTTTCTGCTGAGCTTTTGGCTTCTTGGTCTTTGAATTTCTCCTTTGAGTAGCTGTATTTTCCTCTGAAATAAGTGGTTTTTCATCATCTTGAACCTTTGCAGGTTCTTTATAATTGATATCGATGTCCGAAGATTTTCCAGAAGTTCCAGAAACTTGAGCTTTCTCCTCATGCTTCACATTCACATCAAATGGGAAGTTCTGCGTTACTCTCTCTTCCGGAAAGGGAGGTGTCGGAATTGCAGGATGAAGTTCTCTTAGAACATCTCCAGCGACTTCTGCTGATTCAATTTTATCCATATCATCACTTTCTGAAGAATTTTTTCTAGACTTTTTCGAACAGCATTTGGAAGTTTTCTTCTCGCTTTTTGTCTTCTGCTCAGATTCATTAGCGTCGTCAGATGTTAAAACATGTGCCAAAATGGTCATTGTTGGTTTCTTGGAGAAGAATTTCTTACAGAAATTTGTTGCTCCTTTGTCCGAAAAGGGAAATTTTCCATTCATTCTGTCCACTAACGGAAAAAAGAAGGAACAACTTAAAAAAGCTTCTCGAAAAGGTTTTGTTCACTCACATCCTGCAATTGCTCAGTGATTCCCTGCTCTGACCTACAATATGGACAGATGTGAACTCCCACTCGCCACCTTTCGCAGCTGCAGCAGCAGCATCGGTGAAGGTGAAAGAACTTGATGAGCTTCCAGCGATTCCTCTTAAATGGCGTGTTCTAAAGCAGCAATATAAGAATAGATAAATCATCCAAGATTCATTTTTTTTTCATCCAAAAATTAATAACTTTGGTCACGATTCTTGTCTTAACTCCTGAGAAGCAGGTGTAGCAGGTGATGTAAACAGGATATGGACCGAGAACTTTCAGAGGAACGGGTTTTTTCTGTTGCTGAGAAACGTCTGGCAATTTTATTTTCTTCCAAAAGCGCCTTTTCTTCCTCCTCCTCGAGCTCTTCCATTTTTCGTGATTTTCTGCCGAAGGCGAATTACCCATTTTAAAGGACTTGACCGCACAATGTTAGAAATACTTGGAAGAATTCACATACAAACCATACTAGAAATTTTTCACGAGAGAAATCTTCTCAATTGTTCACTTTGCTACTTTAATATAAACTCCAATGTGATATTTCTCTCTCTGGTTCTTTATTAAAAAATATAACGCTATTATATTCTCTTTTGACCAAAAACTCATGCCATCAACTTTGCGAACCTTTCTCAACAATTTTTCATCACATACAACATTCTTTACAATTTCAACTTTACATAACCATCATGAGAAATGTAATACAGTAAATTGGGGGAAAAATTCTATAGACTTTTCACCACATTTTCAAGTCACACGATCATCGAGAAGCCCTAATAAAGGGTGAAAATGTGCGTGAATGATTTTTTTCTCTAAAATAAATTACATAAATAAATTATAACTATATTAAAAAACCATTTATATCCGAGTCAGACAATTAAAAACCATTAAGCAATCAATTGTAATTAAATACAAACTGTTGAAACAATGGGAAAATTAAATTCTTGTGAGGATAAAAAACATTAAATAACTGGAGAGAATACT
Organism: Phlebotomus perniciosus; assembly: GCA_918844115.2. Classification (NCBI taxonomy): domain Eukaryota; kingdom Metazoa; phylum Arthropoda; class Insecta; order Diptera; family Psychodidae; genus Phlebotomus; species Phlebotomus perniciosus. Next base: position 20,090 of record CAKKOB020000061.1, read on the forward strand.
AATTGTTTCGGTATATCTGGATTGTTTTAAAGTTTGTCAATTAATTATCATTTATTGTGCATATAAATAGTTCAATAATTTCTATGCATCATTCCATGAAGTTATCTGAATATATGATACGATTTCTATCCACTGAAATGGAAACCATTTAATTTATTCATCATGGGAAAATCGTGAGGATATTTTTAGTATGGAAACTTTCAAGACGGTTCTTGATAATGACCTAGAAAATATTCCATTGGCCAATGAACTTGACATTCGTTGACAAACAAAGTTGGGAATATGACCCAAAGCCGACAGAATTTTAATTCGGCGCAATAGTGAGAAAATTCGTTATTCTAGTTGTATTTATAGTGGTGACTCAATAGAATTTTTTAGTGGAAATCTATTTTTTTTTGTAAAATTGCTAGTTGAAAATCTAATTAAATTTTCATTAGTTATTCTAACTCACTATTTAGCTGAAAATTAATCAAATTTCCAATGAGTTTCCGATCAAAATGAATTAAGTTTGAATTTTTAATTTTTAGTAAATTTCTCTGAGGAACTTCCTCGAAATTTTTGTACACTTTATAATCACCCTTTAGTAATTAAAATCGGGAAATTTAGCCACCAATTTTTTCTCTACAAAATAATTGACTTTTCCAAGGTGGTTTTCCCCCGTCATAAAAAACTGAAAAACTTAAGCTTCATGACCGAAACTTGAGACATTTTCCCACCCTTCTGCAGACATGCAAAAGACCACTGAAGTTGATCGTGTGAAATGAGCTTGTGACGGCATCTGATAAGACTTTCCACCCATAAAATTCCATCCCATAATCACCCGAAATGACTTTTTTTCCTCGAGGCACAAAGAACATTCTCCAGTGTGGATTTCAAAAGAGACTTTAAAATCTAATTTATAATCGAGAGAAAGAGAAGACAGAAACTTATATGTTTAGTTGGGGAAAAGAATAAACGAGGTGGGGGGGGGAGAGAAAGTGGAAAATTTTCACAGTGTGTTCTGTTTGTTGGTCGATGAGGCCGACGAAGCACGTGATTTCCGCCGACGTGGCTGCAAGGATGAATGTATTCGGGATCGTTGAATCCTGCTCTGATCATCTCCGCACGGCAATGTGCTGCTGCAAGGAAGAGAACATCGAATGTCAAGGATATTGAAATGAGGTAGGAAAATTTTGCTCACCTCAATTCCAATTTTGCAATTCTCTGTTTCAATTTGGCCTGACTCGCCGAATATTCTGCCAGGAGACGAGCAAGGCGCAAATTTAAATTCTCAACAGCACTCTCCAATTTCACGACGCCACTCTCCAGGGAATCTTGAACTCGTTGTGAATCTACAGAATTTGAGATAACAAGTAAATTAATGATAGACGTGATTTTAGGAAATCACAGGTATTTATTGATAAGCGGCAAAATAAAATAAATTTCCCCCATTCATAAGAAAATTAGTTTTTAGACACGTGATGTATTAAGATTTAATGGCTTTTCATCTGGAAAGTATTATAATAGTTTTTGCAATTTGCATAAAAAAGTTTGTAAAGAAAAACTCTATACTAACTAGCAAAAACTTCTTCATCCAGTAATCCGTCCTTTCTGAGGAGTTGACAACCGCGTTCTGTGAGAGATGCTCTCGCCTCAGGATAATCTGCCAGTGTCTCCCACAAGTCACGTTTCGCCAGGCAGAACAAATCCGAATATCCTGTGTAAAAGAATTCAGACATAAGACGCTCCTCTGATCAAATTAAGTGTGTCATGTCAGGATGCATTTCAAATACCTATTGATCGAACATTTGCCGTACGACGATTTCCAGTTCGATTGCCAGCAATTTCTAAGACGGACACCTCCCCGAATACAGAGCCAGCACCCAGTGTCGCCAGCACCATCACACCATCGTCACCCACCACGGAGAGGCGACCCCGCTTCACAATGTACATCTCCTTGCCAACATCACCTTTGCGACAAATGTAATCACCCGGACTGAATACCTGTTGAAGACATACCATTCATGTTACCCTTTAATTGTCTTCCGCAAGTTTACAAAGTGACCAAGGGAAGTAGATGGTCAAAGGGAAAATGTACATAACAGCAGTTTAACGGCGAGAGAAATTCAAATTTGAAATTTTAGGATTTGGAAAAATAATTCTCTTGCGTTTTATCTCTTTAAGTTAACTCTGAATAGTTTGTCAAACGAAAAAATTATTGTTCTTGAATATAAAAGGGATATTAAACTGATTTGCGTTGTTATTTTTTATTATTTTTATGATTTATTAGGCCCTTCAGCGTTTTCTCCATTGCATTTTTATTTATTTTAATCATATCCTTGTGGTTGAGAATATAGAGTCCATCAATTATCTTTAAACCCTTTAAACTCAATATAAGAATAATAAATAAGAGTTTATAGTTCTTTTCTAAGAAATGATAACAAAACGTTGTGTTTCAATGGTTTCAATTTATGATTTATGATGTGTATTGTAAATTTGCAACATGAGAAAAATGGTATTTAATTTTAATACAATTTACACATAGAATAATTCACATAAGTTAAACATTTTACTTGTTATCCATGAGAACCAACAAGAAAAAACAGTAATAAAAAGTATTGTACACCACACCTTGTCAATCATCCCCTTTTGTATAGGATGTGAGGCACAAATCAAGGTATTATATTCATCAAAGTCTTAAGGGAACATATATCACGGGAGAACATCATCAATTCATACTCTTTCCTTTCTCTCTGTGAATTTCAATTAAAATCAACAAAATCAGAATGGAAAAGCCCAGAAAATTCCACATCAACTTGTAAGAAAATTAAATTACGCGTAAAAGTAATTTAAGTTTTTCTTACAAACATTTGCTCAAGAATACGCATTAATGCATAATTATTCTCTCAAAATGGGTCATTATTCACGAAAGAGTATTGCACAGTCGTTCTTAATCAGGTGCAAAACAATCAAGATGAGAAGCTCATTAAAAATTGTATGAGAAAACTTTTTATATTTGTATGATATATTCTGTGTTATTAGATAAACTTATCCAACATAAATGGTTTCCATTATATTGATGAGAAAATTCATATACAGACGACCCTAAGGTGAAATCCCATCAATATTTCTTCACCAACTTGAACTGATGTTCTCAATTTCTGCAGGAAAAAGGGATAATCAAAGAAATTTGAGTCAATTTCCTGAGGATTACATTCATTCTTTATGGAATAAAAATCGTTGGAAATTTATCGTTCCTTTCGATTCCCCTGAAAAAGGTGTCTTTAATGTGGTTGAATTGCTTTAAACACCCGATTGAATATTGAATTTCTGCCATATCAAGCTTCAATATTTAAATGAGAAATATTCAATTTACCATGCAACATTTAATCCCACATTTTTTGCGGCTTTAGAAGAAAATCAATAATTAAAATAATGATGTTGGAAAACTCTGATCTTGATTTTCTTCCTCATTGTTTAGGAAGGACTTCCTTTAATGTTTATATGAGAGGAAATATTTTGCTTGTATTATTTGCTTAGCAGCAAAAAACTCGTATCTGCTGAAATTCAATTATTCCAGATGAAAAAATGTTTGCAAATGAATTTTATTGGGAAAAAACGCGAGTAAAATATTTTTGTATTTGAGTAGGTACGTGGACTGAGAGATCAATAATTCACAAATTTCATAAAATAATATCGGATATTGATATATTATCATATTTTCTGTATATTCTCCTAACAAATTTAGGTGTTTTCAAGGTGTTTGGATAATAATTAGAGAAAATTATTACACCTGTTCTTCGGGTCGTTATTGCAAGTTTCATTTAAACTGAACTCTATATAACAAAATAGCGTGGGATGTGCATTTTGCAACCAATGGAGAAGATTATTAATCACAGCGGGAGAAAGTTTCCTTAAGAATGCGATGCAGATAAGAGAAAATGAGTGGAAAACTTCTCACCTGGAGCTTCAATTTAAGGACAAGCGCTTCGAGCAATCCGGGCTCGCAGTCTTGAAAAATCCTCACTTGCTTCAGCGTGTCCATGTGCACTCTAATGGCAATTTCCGCCTTGAGTTTGTCCGGCAGCGCCGCCAACACTCTCTCCTCATCGAGCGCCCCACTTTGCGCCCACGTATAGGCGAACCACCGAATCACCTGAAAATTGCACGAGTCTTTAACGCCCGCCTCCTCTGGTGTCATCGACAGGCTATGTAGCCATTTATAGAAATTAGCATGAAGAGCTCTCTCTCCCACTAGAATACTCACTCGAGCCTCGAGTTCGCCGCCGACCTTCCTGAAGGCCATATATTGTTTCACACCATCCATTCGATTTTGGAATTCGACCCTCGCTACATTCATATTGGATATCATGGAGCCAATATTTCCTGTGTTGATATGGAAGAGAAAAAAAAGGAAATATCAATCAATCATTGAACCCTCTCCAGAGAAAGTCTAACGCTGGAAAAAGGATCTCCCAGCAATATTCGTAAGAGCCAATTTTTACACATTGATTTACACCTTATGGAATTTAAATTCACAGGTGAAGGTGAGAGACCGTGTAATTTCCATGTAGATGACAAAATTATGACCTTTAGCTCACAAAAATGCTAATTTGAAATCGAAATATGCAAAATGTGTTTATCGGAACAAAGGGAATCAAGAGCGCACTGGTATAGTTAGTTTTGAGATTTGATAAAACTATAGTTAGAAACCAATAGTGTGTCAAACCAAAACTTTTCAAATATTGTTCACAATCGTCATAATTTAAAGAATTAAATGTATTTAGCTATGTATTGTTTTCAATTCCCACAATTAACATAAAGAGTGAAAACAAATCGTACGGTATTTTATGCATATATGAATAGGAAAAATCCACATAAGGATAACCTATATTTATCGTATTAATTTTATCTCTTTTTAACATGAGAAAAACCCAACAATGTTAGGCTTTGAAATAAATATTGTATAATGCTTTACTTTGTCCGAAAATATTAACATTAAGGCGAAATTGGAATCTGTTCAACATTTTCAATCCAAAATGACTTCAATGAGTCTGATTTTTAGCTACAGTTGCAAGGTCTGTTGTTTGTTTCATTTGCATATTTGATGCAGAAATGATGAGAGCATAACATGTTAATATTGTTTGTGTTTCTACGTTTGTTGAGAATATTTGCCCTAGTGCAGAATGTGCAGTACCTAAAGCTTCTAATACGATTTTTTTATTCATCATCTATGAAATTTATGCATGATTTTATCCTTACCTGTCTATCCTTTCATTCATCTAAATTAGGATAAGATTTTTCTAAATTCATAATACATTGACGTGAATAAAAATGACGCACTTTGGGTTTTGTTATAATGTTAAAAGTAACATCGAATTTGATTAATTGAATTTAAATTTTAGAAATCATGGTTGGTGTCGTGATACACGCGAGCGTCATTACTTATTTTCTTCTACATCTTGAAGGTAGAACAGAAATGATAAAAGACGTCTGCACTAATTTTATTACAAGCATCTATAATAAAATTAATGAATTTTTTCTTTAATTGTGATTGACCTACATTAAATTGGAAATCCCAGATAGCAGTTTTCCTCCCACTCATTTCGGGAATTCAATTTAAATTTACGACTTAAATCGATGATTCTGATTTTATGTCCAACCAACTATCCCAAGTCTAAGATGATTCAACCGCTCAACAATTCTCATGAATATATTTACCGACAATGGTGGCGAAGATCAGCACACCGGCCAGAAAGTCTGCCACAACGAAGAGATACTCAGCATCATTCTCCGGCGTCGGTGTCTCTCCGATGGTCGTGAGGGTGAGCGTGGACCAGTAGAAGCTGTAAATGTACTGACGTGACAGTGTTGAGTTCTTCGGTCCATTTAAATTGTACACCCAATTGTCTGTGCCGAAACCCAGAGCGTAGCTAATTGCAAAGTAGAGACACGCATTCCAATGGATGAGCACAAGAATGGCCAGAACAACCTGTACGTCGTCAGGAGAAGAAGAAAAAAAATACCCACAGAAATTGATTTGAGTCCAAAGTAGATAAAAGCTTAAGGGTGGTGAAAAAAAGGAAGAGAAAATTCTAATTCAATAGAAATTTCATTTGGGTCTCCTCCACAATCATGTGGGAATCCCTCCTGAACACTTTAGATATCTCTCCACAATCGTCCTCCCTACAATCAAACAGTGGAAACACGATGGACAGCTTTGTTGAATATCATTCACAAAATAAGTCAAAAAATAAGGAAGAGAGAGAGGAAATTAAATATCTATAAAGGAAACGACCAATGCGGATTAAATAACTACCATTTTTCAAACTTTATAAAAGATATTTCTTTAAAATTTAATTAGTCAGAAATAGAGTCTAATCTATTAAAAATATTTCTCACTTCATTTTCTTCATTTTTAATTAAAAAAAACATCCTTAAAACTTTCAAATTAAGAATTTTTCTTAAAAAAACACAAAAAACCACGGAATTTAAGCTTCCACTGCTCGTTGATAGAGTTTATCGGTGAGGGAACTTTTTGAAAAGGGAGTGTTTGAAAAACCTTCGAAAAGGGTGAGAAAGAAAAACAGATCGGATATAAAGAAGGGAGAATAAAATACCCACTTTGCATATTCGAAATACATTCGGATAGCCGGTGGCTGTTTCTGTCCTATCGAACCATTCCCACATCCTTGGCATACGCAAGAGTCTATTGATTCGCACGATAACAGGACACGGCACACGAGCATTGCAGGAGCTGGGCGGCCACCACAAGTAGGCAATATCGGTAGGAAGCATTGAGAGCAAATCGAGACGCCACCCCTTCGTGGAGAAGTAGTGGCGACGCAATTTTGCGGCATTTCGCACCAAGAGCCCCTGCTCCAGGTAACCTGCAAGAAAATGTGTATTGATAAAGAAATAATTGCATATAGTCACCTGAATATTTTATTTTTTCCCCTTTTTTCGCCACTTTGGCTTCATATATTGTAAAGGGAATAGGAATAACAATAAAAACGGTGAAGTAGAAATCAATATTGCAATTTATTGTGTGGGATGATTTTCTAAGATTTCCCATTTTCTTCTTTTTCCATCCTTTCATGGACAACTCTTGAGTGTTGGATATTTTTCTTTTCCTCATCATTTCTTCCACAATAGACAAGTTTTATTGAGCCTTTGGGAATCTTTAAAACTACTCCCAGGGTAAGGTTCTCGTTCTCATAGTGAACGGCAGGTATGAGGAAAATGAGATTAATCAAAATCACAAGCATTAAAGGAGAAGAATTTGGTTGGTTGAAAATAATGTTATTAGTATAAAGCGAATTTTAAATTCTTTTCATGTTAAAAAGTTACTCATATGTGAAAGAAAATAATTCTGAAAAAATATAGAATATTTATATTGCGAGTAACATTTTCTGTGTAGTCAAATCCTTTTTTAATTTTGAAATAATTTCCATACAAATCAAAATCAGTGAAATATCAACGTCACAACCTTATCTAAAACAGAATATTCATTTTTAATTTTTTAGAAACTAATTTACGTTAAAGAAATTTTCCTCCTTAATTAAACTGACTAGCAAACGAGCTAATTTCTGAATTTATATCAACGGAAGAAACTAATTTAAAAATTAAAAAAATACACAATTGGCATCAAATAAGATAAATTGCAGACTGAAAAAAAGAAATCACTCAATTTTCAACAACGATAATTGAGTCGACTTTCTCCGATCTATGAGAATAATCAGAGTGTTCAACTCAATTGGGTCTCAATAGACGTTTTCAGCGGTGTAATAATAATAAAAAAAAAATTCCTAAAGATTGAAGCTCTCAATTCAATGTATTATATAAATTTTCCAACAATTTCAATTAAGTCCAGAGAGGAGAAAATCCCCAGTGCCGGATTGTGGGTGCTGAGAAAACCGAAAAGCTTCAATCATTTAATGGTTGGTTTTGTGTGTATTAAAAAGAGAGACCAGAGGGGGTGAATTATTTACTCAACGCCTCAGAGCACATGTTTCCACTATTATTTCTCAACACATAGTGTCGGGGAAAATAATCCCAGAGTGAGAGCGAGAGCTATAAAGTTAATTGCTCAATGTGGGCGCAGTTTCAGCAATTTGTACTTGAAGCTCTGTGGTTGGTGCTTGGGTGTGGGAAACTTGACAAATTCAACATTAGACAAACCACACAATACAAATATATGGAAAATTATTTTCTTCTCTTTTCTCCACGAGCCTTCTTCCCATTGTGGGTGAGGATAAAAAAGAAGTTATGTTGTGGTTCTACGGAGTTATTTCTCCATACAATGTAACTCTTTCGCTTTAGGATGGAATTTTCTAAATCCATCCAGAAGCAATAAGATTCAGATAAAACTGAACAAAATCAAAAGTTTTCAAAATGACTGATTAAAAACGCTCTATATTCAAATTTTTCTTGATTGTTTTGCGAATACCCGGATTTTTCTGCTTTTAACTTTGAAAATGGCAATTTTTATTTGTGCAGACCAAAATAATCCCACAAATATCTCGATGGATTTAGGATATAGAAAATTCCATCCTTTTATCTTTGCCACACGCAACATCCTTTAGGGCTTATTTGGGGGAAACCTTCTCGTCTTCTTCAGCCTCCCTATATGGGATTGACATTTGGTAAAAGTAATGTGGGTAACATTTCTTACCTTCATGACAGTGAACAAGTGTATCGATGATGTAGATAAAGTCACACGTGTAATCGAGAACCCACCACAGAGCAGGGGACTTCTTGTTCAGCTCCCAGAACACGGCACGTCCTATCACAAAAATGACATTGTAGAGAACGGCCACCGACACAACGGCTAACCACTGAAATGAACACCGAAAAGGCTCACTTTAGCTTTAATTTAAACTGAGTTGGAATTTTAATTGAATCCTCCTTTCGTATCTCATCAAAATTTTTATTCACTTCCCATCAGCTGGACCAGGATTTGTGTTGAGAAAGGGTCCATTTGCACCATTAACCAGATTAATTGCTGTGAACTATCACCAGTGAGTTTGATAAAGTTGCGAATGGTGATTCCGAAACGCTCGATTAGGCACTAAGGGGGTGGGAATTGAGTTCAGCCCAGAGAAAACTTTCTCCTCACATGTTGTGTAAATTTTCCAGTCTTTCTCTGAATCACTTTATCGCAATTTTATGGTCTTTTCATTGAATTTCCAATCTGTGGCTAAAGCTCACTTTCATCCATCCCCAATGATTTGCAGATCGTGAAGGGATAAAATGTGATTTTTCATCACCACCAAAAAGACCATAAAGTGCCTCAAAAGGACATTTATGCACTGTACTGAATCCATTATTGTGTCCATAAATCACAAGAAAGGAGACCTCTTCGTGCTGGCGAAGAATGCCCCAAATATGCGGATGGGAATGTTTAATTTGGTGCACAAAAGGCGGTCAAACTGAATTTAGAGTTTTGGGATGTTTAAGTAGGATATTGCATTATTATGCTAACAGGGCTTTCAAAGGCATTTAAATTCAGGCAGACTATAAAAAATATTAAAAAAAATAAACTGACTGACTTTTAATAAAATTCGCTTAAATTTTTGCATAAATCCTTGGAAAAATCTCAAAAATTAAAGTGAAAAAAAAAATTGTTTTTCAATAACAAACATTTTACAGCAAAAATATCAGCAAAAGAATTGTAAAACTGGTGAAAAATGGATCTCAATTTGTAGTCAATTTTCTCTTGCTCTATATATTGGCTATATTGGAAAATTCATTAGGAGGCATCCTACTAAATTGTGATAAATTTCACCGGAAAACCTCTAATATGTGTGTATGGGAAATATTCATGAGATTGTTTATTGCTTCCACCCTAAATACCCACCACTTTACTGTCTTCAAAGTTACTAAATTCATTAGAAAATTGGGAATGAGAATTAAATTAATTTGTATTGTTGTATTTTCCACTACAATTGGAGAAAATTCACCCCAAAAGGATGGAAGTATTTTGGTTTGTTCTTCCACCCTCATGGGGAAGTCACGGAAATATTTAACAACGTAATCAAATGAGAATATCAAAGAATAGGATGTAATGTTTGAGTTCTCAAGGTTTCTCATGACACTCTCTCATGATTTGAGTCATTAAAAATTCCTCCTCAAAAGGCATGAGAATAAATATTAGAAGAGGAAAGTGTTTTCCTTTTCAATTTGGGAGAGGAAACAATTAAACTTACCCTGTAGTGTGAAGGCAAGGACGGATCGACTGACAACCGATTGCAGAAACTATCACTGTGATTTGGTTCAGATGCGTCACCTGTGGTCTTCTTGGCTGTTGGTATATTTGAGAATTTGTCCAGGAACCAATCTTGTGTGTTGGATCGACCCCTCTTGGATAGTCTAAATCTCAGTGCATTGAAGGAACGACGCAATGCTGTTAACTTTGGCTGCCCCGATGTTTCCTGCAGGCGACAATTTTAACATATAATTAGGAGGATATCGTTAGGACTATATCTATATAGATAATTTCCCAAAAATATACCCTTAAATGTTAATGAGAAAAGTTGCACTTTACGACTCATAGACACTTTTGTGATTTCCTTCATGGCATAATAATGAGTGTTTGTGTAAATATATCCGGCAATTTGTATTCATAGCTAAACAACTAATTAAGAGATGTTTTTGGTGAGAATTCTCACCAAATAGACTCGAGGGCAATTCTAAGAGACCATAAAGGAAACATTTAAGCTCTACAAGTAATGTGCCAAAACGTTCTCTCATCACTCTTGTTGCCCCTCTTCCCAAAAGCTCAACATCCAAACTCATCTCTGTTGACGAATTTGAACAATTTTATTTATTTTGTCAACAATTCAATATGCAAAGTTGATGGATTTCTCAATTGCCAAATGGGCTGATAGAAAAGAGAAATCCGAGGAGAAATTTGGCAGGGGTTTGTTGAACTTTAAAGCTTTTCCTGGATTGAGGGTGACAAAGAAAGCTCCTTACAGTCGCAATTGAGCTCCCTCCGGGGTTTCCCAATTTAGACGCACTAGAGACAATAAGAGATCTTTAAAATCCGAGATTTCTCGGAAATTGGGATAAATATTCGAATCCGGGAAGCTTTACGAGATGATTTGAAAGGTATAATGTTACGAAGTCTGTAAGAATTTTTCTTGAAAGAAAATTGCAAAAATTCCTAATCCGATGAAACGCATTTTTTTACATGCATTTTTTAGCCATTTAGGAATGCTTGAGATGCTCCTTAATGAGACATTCCTCGTGAATCACGGAGAAAAACCCCTAGAATTTCGGATATTGTCTTGAATCTGTGGGAGAAGATTTTTTTTATTCAAGGTAGGAGCGTGAGAAGGAACCTAAAAATAAATCCACAATTCCACACGCAATTTTTAGTCCCGCACATCAAATTGATACAATTTTCTTTATTGCATTAGCGGATAGAGGCGAAAAAAAGCCAAAGACAATTAAATTCATGAAAAAAAGCTCTCAGAGAGCGAGAAAAAATGATGTTCCCGTCAATTAATACATCATATTTTCATTTGTGTTTTGTACAAGTGTTTGAGGCAATTATTGCAAAAAAAAAGATGGAGAAAAATTGCCCAGTTCTAAGAAACTATGAATATTTTTTTGTTGTGTATAGAGAGAAAACATTAAATAGGCATTTATTGTATTGTATGTGAGATGGAGAGCATTACAAAATGATACAGGAAATAGAATATTGCTTTGAGTTTTCTCACTCGCCAAGTTAATTACCCGAATATTTTCACCTCCAATCGCGGATATGTCAATCTTCTGAACCATTCTTGGTTCGCGAGGTAGGGGTGGGGTACTTATAAGGCAGCAGGATCTATTGATGTGGGTCCAGTCAAATCACTTTCAACGTCACTCACTTCTAACTCATCAATTTCACAGCTAATTAGCAATATCATTATTTCTTTCACTATTTTGGGGGTGTTTTACACCCATTTATAAAAATACCTAACAATGCCTTCTTATCACAGATTCATCGAACACCCATACTTTTTACCGTCCTACGAGGAAAAATCACACGCACTCTGGTCATTTAAGAGTTTCACAAATAATATCCTTATCACTGTGCTCCAATAAAAGTCTGTTCTCCCGAACTTAAACTCATAAACACTAAACACTAAGATCAGCTCGGAGGTCTAGTCTCCACTCGGATTAGACATAGAATAGATTATTTTCCCACAATTACACCATTTTCTGTACGGAGAGAAATTTAAAATAAAGTGGGGAAGAAGAATAGAATCAATTCACTTTTTTTCTCTCTTTTGAGCTTAAGAATTTTTCACTTTATTGAAATTGGAACACGCGAGATGAGGAAATGGGCTCTCCAACATCACGATATATTGTATTTTCTCACAATGATAAAATTTGAAAATTCATGTGATTTTTGAAAATTTGATAACTTTTTCACGCTATATATAATGTGAAATATCGCGGAAAGCTTTTCCAGCCAGTACTTGAGAGAAAACAGAATCAACGGAAAACTCTCAGAGAATTGAAATTGCATTTTCATGCTATTTCAAAATGAAAATCACCTGTGGGTTCAATTTACTCACATTCCCACCTGGATTTCTGTATCAGTGTATACATAAATATGCTGGAAAATGTTTCATTTGGAAAACCATTTACAGTACAAGTGCGTGATTTAAATCCACTTTGATGAGTTAAACTGCAATGCAAGTTGTTATTGCATACTTTTTCGTTAATTACCACTAAATATTCGAGCGATAATCCACCGGTGGAAGCAACAGATCAAAGCGGAACTTAGTGCATAATTTATTTCTACGAAGTAGATCTCTATATGTAATTTCCAAGTAATGTGGAAAATCGCGAAACACTAATTGAATATTGAAGTGCAGTAAAATGTAAATTAAAATGCCAATGGGAAGAATGCATGGTTATGAGGAAAATTCAGGAAAATCATGATATTGATTAAATTTTGTATTTGCATTAATTTCACGTATTTGCTATTGTTTGATCACTGCTATTGAGGGTGACGCACTTTGAAGTTCACTTGCTTGTGAAATTTCAATTAATTAAGCATTAATGTGACAATGTTAAATTCAAGCAAATAAAAGTATTTATTGAACGTGACACTATTACCAAATGAACATTCTGAGACATATAATATGTTGATTCACCATGAATATCCCATTGATTTGTTTTTTTTTTCGAATATCCATTAAAGCCATTAATTCTTATCTTATATAATTTTGAGGTCATTTTCCAACGCTCTTTTCGGCTGGATATTGCGTACAGCATTTGAATATTGAGTATTTGTAGGAGGATGAAAATTATAACATTGAATATTCATTATTGAACATTCTGCGGAATTTGATAACTTTGATTAGATGTAATCTTGTGCTCTGTCGTGTCAATCTTGAGGCTAATCACAAAGACAAGAAGGAAAATAAGATGATGGGAAAATGAATTTAAATCCAACGACTTTTAATTTAATTTTCCTAACGTCTAATACATTTTCACCCGGACTTTCATCACAAAACTTACTTAATAAGAGATCGTCATAGAAAATTGCCATAATAGCACTTTGATAGTTTTCCTGTGGCAAATAACAGAGAAAATATCATGAAAAGTTAACAATAATTAGCCCCTTGTAGTAATCCTCCTCTCGTGAGAAAACACCTCTATATAGAGTGTTACAAGTTTAGATACAACCACCTGATATTGAGTTTCAAAACTTTGTATCGCTTGCAAGTATGTCACATGCAAACCGCACGATATTAAAGGAAATTTCTCTTTCAGGAATCCCAATTCCCAACCATGCACCTCCCTCTTGGGGTCATGATGGAATTTTCTACATGAAAGATGTGAGAAAAGTATCCATTTCCTTTGATTCCAAAACTCCCCCGTTGTAACACTTTCTTTTTCAACACTTAACAAGAGCTTTCCTCAGCTCGTTAAAAAATACCTCCACGACACAATTCAGGAGAACAGACGTGAAAAAATATGTTTACTTTCAATTCATGAAGCACAAATTGGTGGGAATTCTCCAATAAGGATTTACCACAAATTTTCTCAGCATTTACCGCGGGGACAAGGCGCGATAAGGAAGAAAGAAAAACGCGATGTTAAGCGGATAACTAAACGGAGACGACTGAAGTGCTCAAGACACGACAATTGATATCTAATCCCATTCCCGCCGTTTCTACCTATTGTGTTTAACGAAATGCTGTGAATGTGTATTGTGAGGTATTTCTCTGGCCAACCCTCCTCTGGGTGTTTCGCGGCCACCCACAACAGTTGAGGCCTCAAAAAGCATCAATACTCAGGCAGCTTTCACATACAATACATATTCGAACTCCTTCTAGCTTTTTTCCCTCAAACCCACAGCTTATCCCGCTGTCTCTTGAGAGAAATTTCCACTGCATGAGTTCACATCCAATTTTGTGTACTTTCATCTGCACAACAACCCAATAATTAACATCTTCTCAGAGATTAGGAGTGACTGCGGAGTATATTTAATCACTGTAGCTGTTGGAGAAGCTGAAAAAAGCTCATGTTCCAGAGAGTTTTTCTTTTAGTCTCCTCTTCACCCAAAAGTAGTTACCACGGAGGTTTTATTTGTAGAAAAAAGTAGCCAACACTTGGCGAAACACCAAACTTTCTCAGTCCTGGAGCTCAAGTTGTTGAGATTGGTGCCAAGAGAGCATCTTGGAAAACATCGTGATAGCATAATCCCATAGCAATTCAATCAATAAAGCTCCCTTCTTAGTCTGTTTGTAAATTTTGTGTGGATTTTTTCATTTAAAATTCAAGAGTGAAAACCCTTCAAGCTTAAATACTTTCATGAAGCGGACAAGAGAGATAAAAATACTTTTAATTTTCGGTTTAAAAGCTTTGGCTTAAAAAAATCTAGATTGAATTTAAACTGATTATATAAACCCCTTTTCATCATAATCTCTACCCTTAAATACTCTGAAAAAGTAACAATTTTTCTTAATCATCCATTGAAAAATAAAACAATGGAAAATTGATTTATAAAAATTATCAAAAAATATATAGAGAACTACTAATTTTAAACAAATCACCAGTTTTTGTCAATCAATCGCTATTCATGTATTTTATAAATTGATGTTAATTAAAATATAAATTTAATTGTGGTGACAATAGCGTATAGCGAAATGTGGTAAAACCATACACATGTGGGTGAGGAAGTTAATTTGTAAAATCGCACGAGTAGAATAGCAAATTGTGGATTAATTAATTAATCCAATATGCCATTAAGAGAGTCACGTGCACAATAATTTCAATAATAATAAAAACCTCCCAACTAAAAACCCCACCCAACCTCTCCATTAGTGTGATTGACAGTGAAGCTGCTCATGATATGGCTCTCCTGGGAAGGTCGCTATGTATCAATCACAAATTTTAATTAAGATCAAACAATAATAGTAAATTTATGAAAGCTATCAATGCTATATACAAAGTGGTAATTTTGAATTTTTTGGGGTGAAAGCTGTAATTATTCTGATGTAGTTGAATTTCATGAGCTTTTACCATTAATTTCTTCTTTTTTCCCAGCCACACCGCTCTTATCATTGTGTGACAACTTTCGACGATTAGGGCGGATGTTTTCCAGATACCCAACATATTACTAAACATTTTCCAGAGGGCTGGCCACGTAACACAGGCGATTTCCGCCCTGCACAAGTCAACCGTTGAGATGCTTGAATTAATGCGGAAGTGAAGTTCATTCGTGCGTGCCGCAAAGTATGGGGGATGGTTTTTAGGGGTGGATGAGGGATGTTTTCACATGCGACTCGAACAGGTGTCTGCACACCACCCATCCGCCCACGGAACAGGTGAGACTCGCGAACAACACAAACAATCAATCGCCCCATGTTTTCACCCACTCCACTGATGGAGATCTCACTAGCACTAACATTTTCTCACAAAGCGAATGGATTGGTTAAAGTGTTGGTTCAATGCGTCGTTTGTGTTATCAAGTGGTGTAACGAGGAAAAAAATATAAAAAATATACTCAGTTTTCAAAGCTTTATAAAGAGATTCAGAAAATATTTCATTTTGCTTTTTGGAGCACGCAAATATTTTAAAAATTAATAAAATAAAGGCATATTTAAAATAATTTAGAATTTTTTCCGTACTTTCTGTATAAATTGTTCAACTTAGTTAACGCCTTTTATATTTTTAGCTTTTTCTCTACTTTTTAATAATATTAAAAAAAAGTTTTTAAAATCTCAGATTTCAAAAGAGTTTATTTATACTTATTTTCTGTAGGTAATCCTTTAGCTTTCTGATTCCAATTAATCTTTCAAATAATCCGTGATACCATCAAATAAACATGAATACAAAAGAGTTGCGACTATAGTCTTTCTTGTGAGAGTGTGGGACATTTGCGTGGATATTTATTGATTTTTCACCATCCTGCCCTTTAATTGTTGACTCGGCCACAAGTAAGTTGGCCAATAAATTTGATCTTGCACACGAAAAACTGAAATGAACTTCACCTTCAACTTGTCCCCTTGAAAGGTAAATATTGGGCTCATCAATAGTCTATGCGGGTGTTTTGCCATTCGCGTGGCTTCTGCCCCTGAAGAGTTCATGAGACTCTTACCTTATTTTGCGTCTCCTCCTCGCTGGGCACCTCCAGACCGGCGCGAATGTCCTGCATGGAGAGGGTGGCATCAGGACCCATGACATCTGCCAGGTCGAAGTGTCGGATGCAATTGGCGGGGGTGGCATTTGTGAATTGGGACGAGGGAACAGTTGAGGAGATGTTGGTGGCACCATGGAAATTGCTCTGGACATCTGCAAATGATGTCGTACTGTACAGCGGTCCATTTATGGCTCGTGGTATTCGATGGGGATTTTGATACAATGCACTCGGGTATCTGCAACACCAAACAAGCCACATTGAGCTTCATATAAATTCCTCTCATGATGGGAATTTGGAATTTTTTTCATGAGAGCAATTTTTAAATTAGTATATGTGATACTGGGCGAAGAGGCAAATTACGTCGCAGACACACTTGATACTTGAGTATTCACAGAAAATGAATATAATCTCATTTCTGTAAAGTCAATTGCGATGTTATGAAAAAAAAATCTCTTGGGTTTTTCTATCCCCAGCTTCTCATTTTCCTACACAATAATTGGATTTCTTTTGCAATTTTCTTTCAATTCTTCTTGCAATTTATGAAACCTTCCCAGTAAAAAAAGCTTTTCAGTTTGCTTTTTATAAATTTATAAGAAAATTATGATCAATAAGATATTAAATGAAAATTCCAAACTTGGTCGGTGTTCTCTTATTTCTTCAAGAAATTGACGGAGTTTTTCGATTAAATATTCCCTAAAAATAGAAAGAAAGTCCACTGTTTGCAAATTAACAACAAGTTTTTGTATTTTTGAATTATCTCAGAGAACTCATTTTAAAGTTTTTAAACACCAGTCAGTAGATATCAATTTTTTAAACGATCAATTCAGAAAATTCAAAAAAATGAGAAAGCAAGCAGACGTTTCCGTCAAATAAAAAATCAAAATGGTTTTGATATTCTCCAGAGATGTTCTGTAAAGTTTCCGTGAACCTTTAAATTGATTAGTCGCATTCCTGTGGGACCAACGATATTTCATCTCGACCCTCTTTCAGGTGTTCCTCCTCACCACACACCCAATTGAAAAGTTGTCTGTATGGGGAAAGACTTTCTTCACAAATCTTGATGCTCGAAAATTGAATTTAAGAGACATTCAAAATTTCTCGTTGACTGTAAAATAATTCTCACCTGTAGTTGTATCTGGAGAAATCATAATCACTACTCTCATTAGTTCGGCGGGTGTTGATCATGGAAATTGCTCGGTCTCCACGAGCCGCAGCCATCATATACGTCCACATTGCGTTTCATGGCACTTTACCAGCTGCCACGGAAGAAATTAAAGAATTCCTCCGCAGGAGGAATAACACTTTTACACTATTTCACAGTCTTCAGTGTGATTGTTTGAATTCAATTAACGTGGTGATGATTTTGCAGCTGCAAGTCGGGAAAAGTCATTAACATATCGTCAGGGCTTTCCCACATCGGGAAATCCGCCACCGGTCACCCGAAGAGGGCCCTCTGAGTTCAATTAAATGGGGGCGAGTGAAAGGTCATTGGAATTGAATGCCATTGATTGTGATTCAATTTGGCTAAATTATCACCAGGCGGCCCCATCAATTAGTGTATAGATCTTTGCCCTCAAATTACCACCAATAAAAATTCAGCAGGGAACCCAATTTACTTAATTAATTTGCAACTTGCAAGTTTCTCGCTCCATCCAATACCCATCCGTTTAGCAGCATGATAATGCGGGAAATGTCAGTATAAAATTACATAAAAATACCATAAATCACTGAATGCCCTCAAGTGCTTTTATCTTCGAACAAAAAAAAATTCCTACGTGCTCTGAAAGGTAGAAAAGATTTCTTTCCTCGTCTGGAATCCATTTCAAAGGAGAATACACGTGAGAAACATTTTTTTCTCTTCGAAGAGAATTTAAATTTGGCATCATGACTCTGCCTCCCTCAATAGCTTCTCTTTCCTGGCAACTTAAGTAATCTTGGGGAATTTTATAAAAAAAAATTTGTCACTTCAATCGATTTCAATTACTTTAATGACTCGGTAAGATTGCCAAGAAGCTCCCACTGCAATTTATCACGCGACACTTCAATGCAAATAAAAAGATTAATTAGCAAGAAAACGCAATTTAATCCACGGGGAGATGCTCAATTGCTGTGCGGAGCAAAATGGGTCAGACAATTATTATTGTCCGTTTATTTAATGTCTTAGATGATGACATTGTAATATTCGCCACATCAATAATGCAGAAGACAATCTGGTCGATTTTTCATCGCTCTCCCCAAGGATATGATTTTAGAGTGAGAGAAAAAATGTCAAATGAAATTTTTATACAGAATCTTATCAGGTGGAAGTGAAAGAAAAATTCCTCAACCATCACACGAGTCACCATCACATGGCATAACAGCATGTAATTTAAACGATAAATCCTTTCAAATATTAAACACACATTCAGGCAAGGTCACTCTTATAAAATAATAAAATGATAAGCGTCGAATTGTTAACTTCACGACAAGAAGAAGTGTTCGAAGTTTGCAAAACAAGTCAATTTTTCATACAACAAAATCGTCTCTATAAAAGAACTTTGCTCGCTAAGAAAGTCCGCAAAAGTACGTGAGTGTTTTCCGATAGATATATTGAACTACGGCTATGGCTTCACAAGATCAAATTCTAAGTGATCAAATTATAAACCAAGCGGAGAGATCCATGGAAGCTTATCTCTTGAATCACATTCCAATTCTCAACTGGAAACCGTCATATCCAGGACGAAATTACATCTTGATCATTAATTCAACTATTAATTTTATTCTTTCGTTCTTCGATTTGATTTTCATGGAGGAAATGGAGGATAAAATCGCAATGTCCCTAAAAATTGTTATGTTTGTAATGCAATACCAAGCCATTGTGACTTACACTGTCCTCCTTTTCTACTATCGAGATGACTTCAAGGAGATGTTGAATTATTTTTCTAGTCTAGTGCGATCTCAGGATGAGCATCTGGAGAAGTATCGACAAGAAGTGATGGGACACAATCTCAAAATTCTTAAGTATATTGAAAAGTGAGTTCAAATCAAAGTCTAATGCCCCGCATACACTTGGGGTTTAGCCTAGGAGACTTAGCGGCTAAAACGGGACTTTAACTGTAGTCTGTTCGGATCGCGCTTAGCCTAAGCACCAGAACAACTTTCTAAGGAAATTCCTTTACCAAAAGCAGGTCTATCGGTACCCTGAGCCTCGTTTTAGATGCTAAGCCT
>CAKKOB020000061.1:40029-110479 GCA_918844115.2 Phlebotomus perniciosus
AATTCAGGCCAATATTTTATGATGTGTAAACTTTTAAACAATTTTCCTGGATATTCTCTAACTTTTCTCACTTTCATTGAGTATTAAATTTCAATTATATTCCTGCTGTTGATCATTAATTAGCTCTTCCCGTCTTGTCTCATTAACCAAGTTTAAAATTAAATTAGACATCTCAAATTAACAAACTTGCTACAATGTTAAGAAGAAATTGATTTCAATAAAATTCCTCATGAAAGACTTGATATTCAATTTATAATAAGTTTGAGCGTAAATATTTATCACAAAGTGGGATCTTTCGTCCAGACTGAGGAATTTTATGATGAATGCTTGAACTCAAAGTGTCAAAGAATATATTTTTTCTCGGTGGAAAGAAAATTCAAATATCCCCAAAAGAATCCCCTCATAATAGATGGTGTGTGATCGATGCACTTTTCGCAATGAGATTTCTCTTGTGCTCACGTTTCTTTTTTTTTTTCTTCTTCCTCCATTGAGCACACAAATACACCAAGTGGTGGATGAAAAGTTGGTGGCACATGGGTGAAAAAAAATGTGTCGGAGACGAGCAAATAACATGTAGAATGATAAATTGTGGAATCTGCACACATGACTGGTCATATCAGTCATCTCTATTTTTTTCTATCTCACTTTCTTCCTCAATCTCTTCACTTTGGGATGTTCAATGAGGGAATTTCTCTGCTCCGCGACTGGCGAAAATTTTCGCCACTTACACGTGCGGTAAACCACTAGAATAAATTCAATATTTTCTACTGCGAGGGGTGAGAAAAATGTTGCACGCGTGAAGGGAATAAATTTCACGCTGTTGTGGTACAAACTGCTGAATGATGAGGGTGGCGAAAAGAAAGTAATAATGAGAAAAACATAAGGAATTAAAAGGGTTTTTTTCTCGGTCTTCAACAACCCCTAAAAAAGAGAGAAAAGGAGTCGAATATCTTCGGAAACGCTTTAGGAAGAGAGTTCGAGAGAGAAGAATGAAAATCTTCACTTCTCGCCAGTCGTCACAAGTTTTTTTCCCACCCACCCACTTAAATATGAAGAGAACGTGATAATTTCTTATAAAGAGCCCCAAGCGTGTGGAATTATTCGCACTCACGAAATACAATAAAATCTCTCACTGAGGATACGAAAACAATGACAAAGTGCCAGAGAGTTGGGCACAAGAGGATGTCTTTTTTGCTCTTCACGGCCAAAGAACTCACCCCCCCCCCTCCCCCACCCACTGATACCCAGTCAATTGAGTATTTTTGTAAATTCAATCATTAAATTTGTCTCATTTCACTCGAGGAATTTTTAAAAGAACTTGTCCAGACGAGAAAAAAAGCTTTCAGGCCAATTGAATCTCTCGTTAGTACGTGTTGGTTGACCCTTTGGTGATTTAACCCATTAATTGAGCAAATAATTACATTTCTTTCACAATTAAGTGTGAATGGACTTCGTATCTAACGAGAGGGAAAGAATTCTGTTGCCTTTGAGCGGCGATTGAGAGTGAAAAGAATATCTCAATGTCTCTATAATTAAAAAACAGATGAGACCAAGAAATGATAACGCGGTTATTTGATAGCGATTACACGATTTACATTTAAAATGTCTGAAATTTAACAGAAATTACTGATGGATATAATTTTTTGTAAACATACGAATGTTCTTTTATTGGAAGTTTAATTTAAAACCTTTCAGACATAGTTTTAAATTTAACTGTTAGGTTTTCGCAACGGAAAAATATTATAATTTTTCAGTAATTTTGGAAATGCCTAATAGTTTTTTGATTTTTTTAAATTTGTGATGTTCATTTAATGTCATTTTTTCTGAATTTCTACATTTATTATTCAAATTTTTGTGTGAAAAGAAGCTAAATCGTTGATTATTTTGCAAAAACTTTTCTTTAAAAGAGCAAGTTAAGACTTTTGAATCACACAGAAAGTTTTTTCTATCAAGCAAAAGCAAAGTTAAAAGTTAACTCGGAACGAAACCATTTGATTTTCCGGGAATATATTAAACTTTTCTAAACAAAATTATATCTTTTCGCAAAAAAAAAACATTTCTCTTTCATCTCATTCAGAAATTTCGCTCTATACCAAAACATACTAAGATTAATTATGTATTAGTAGACCCTTAGAAGTTGAACTTCTACCGCAAATTTATTGCATTAACATTTCTTATCCGCAACTGTTAAAACAATTTACCCTTCTGTCCTTCCTGATCACTTCCACCTGTCCAATTTGGGATCAATTAGGGAATAAATTAAAAAGTTATCACTAAGTGTTATTGACTTTTCCCCTCTTGAAACCTGATTTTTTGCACCCTTCACAAATCACCCCTTGACGCACATTTCCACTGCACAGTCTATTATTAAATCCAGTACAAGTGTATAAACTCTTCTATTTGTTGAGCCGCAACACCAATTTAATCCCCAATGAAATATTTATAAAATCCCCCCATCACGAAGAGATATATTCAAATTAACTCGTCTTTGATTCACTCTATTTTTTTTTCACTTTGTACTCATTCTCATATCACAAAACTCTTCTCGTCTCTCATCCCTTAACCTCATAGGTAATGGTCTGAAATTTCTGTCACACACACACGATATGGTAATTTTCAATGGGGTTTGGTGGGGCAACAGAGTTCCCGACAACTGCAACTGAAAGTGTTGAAATTTTAGTTGTCTTTTCCGCAACTCCCGCAAGAGTTCTCCAGTTCAAAACTTGCTCTTGGCCCTTTATCACGGCGACAGATTTACGACCGTGAAGAGCGTCGCGACGCACAAGAGTTTCACATTCAACTGAATTATCAATGTATACGAGTCGAGCTTGAGTCCTGAATCTCTCTCTCACTTTCTCTCTTCTCTCATCGAAACAGGAGATGAAAATCCTCTAGGAATATCCTCTGGTGAATGAGAGACGCAAACTCGTGTCCTTTTCCCACTTTTCCCCCACTCAGACTCCCCGTTTTCATTGATAAATCTCCAAAGAGTGAACCATGAAACGTGCCAAGCGACTAAATGCACATTTCCTCAACTCCACCATGAATTCGGCCAGAAATATAGAAATGGCAAATAAAACACAATCTTGATTTTGCCCTTGAGAGTTTTTATTATTTCTATTATGATACAATTCGTCCTGTGTTGATGAAATGAACAAGAAAAAAAAACATAGTAAATTCTACATTAAAATATCACAGGCACGACCATTTAAATTGTGAATGTGTGAGATCTGTGGCGAGGAGAGACTCCACTCGTACCACACTTTCCTCTGGGCAACGCGACGCCAGAAGTTCAATTCAATCTCCTCGCCGGCCTTCAAGTTCACAGGATTCTGCAGTTGCAAGTAAAGAGAACTTTTATGTAAATATTTCTCTTTTATAGACAAGTTTTCACTATAAGAGAGTACATTAAGTTCTATACACAAAAAAAAATTCACGAAGTTTATGCTAGAATTTTATGGGGATCTCATGGAGAAACTCCATAAAATTAGAGTCGGAAATTTGTTTAAATTTCTGCTAAAAATTCCAGGAATAAACAGCTGGAAGCTTTTCCTAAAGTTTCTGCTACAAAATTCATGAAGATTCTGCTAGAAAATCCATGAAGATTCCGTAAGAAAATTCACGAAGATTCTGCTAGAAAATTCATGAAATTTCTGCTAGAATTTTATGGGCAGCTCATGCCGAAACTCCATAAAATTAGAGTCAGAAAATTCATTAAATTTCTGCTACACATTTCACGAATAAAGAGCTGGAAGCATTTCCTAAAATTTCTGCTAGAAAATTCTTGAAGTTTCTACTAGAATTTTATGGGAATCTCATGCAAAAGCTCTATGAAATTATAGGCCGAAATTTCACTGAGTTTTTGCTACAAATTTCACGAATAAACTGCATAAATTTTCTTCTAAAAAATCATGAAATTCCCGCAAAAACTTCCTCGAACATTCTGCGAGAAATGTCATTAAGTTTCTTTGATAAATTTCAAGAAATTTCCCCCGGAAACTCTTCAAAAATTTATCAATAAATTCCATAAAGTTTATGCTAAAAAAATCATGGACTTCATATTAAATTAAATTGAACATCTATCTCAAATTTATTGTATCAGCAAAATATGAAATAAATTCCATCATAATCCTAATAGGATAGTTTGGTCTGGACAAATTTAATGACTCACCACCATCTAAAATATCAAATAAAAATTCTTATAGCTTCATTAAAGTGATTTTCCAGCTACTGAATGTGATTTAAACTCACATACTAACCTTCCATAAATATGCGGAAAACTCAACTTAAATTGCGAAATTTAATTCTTCACGAGCGAAATGCGAATTTAAATACATTACAATAAAGTTCTGTCTGAAACGCAATCCATTGTTACTTTAACTTTCCCCGCAACCACTCTTTTTTGCAGCACAAAAATCACGTTTATAACCATGAAAAAGAGATCAAAAATAGCATGTGGAATCCTTACTAACATGAGAGATTTTATGAGCAATTGTCCGCCAGAAACCCTATCAAAATGCATTCACGAGTGGGCGAAAATGTTTATACATTCTCATTTGCCATTCTCCTCATCATGAGAGAAAATCCCTCCCCAAGCTCCCCAATCATGAGCTCAAGGGACGAAAGATATAATTCCTTTTAGCCTCAAACTTGTAATTCAATTACATTTTCTGCCCGATATATTGGTAAAAAGATTGGAAAGACACGGACACCCCAGTATCAATTATTTAAATGCAGAAATTTTCAAGGAGAATCTAGGCCAAAAATGTCTGCCCTTGAGGAAAAATCTCCCACACGTGGGCAAAAAAAGTTTCACGATGAGTGAAAAGGAGCAAAAATGTTCAGCCACTTGGCAAGAGAAGTGATGCGGAAGATGAGAAAAATAGAAGTGCAACATTTATCTTGCTTCCACTTCTTAATGCTTTTTAAAAATTTATAGTAAATGATGGTTATCTCATCTCATCTGTGGCTGGCATTAGAGCTGGAGACATTCTAAAAATATCCCTTGGGATTTAATTATGCAAATTTATTGATGTTCTGCTATAGAAATATCGTGGAATTTTGCTAGAAAATCTACTTAGGTCAGCTAGAAATCTTGCAAAAAACTCAGCTATTTTAGGAATTTTATGGAATCTCTAGTAAATTTCAAGGATTTGTTTAGAATTTTATATCAATTTAGGTAATTTTAGAAATTTTCTACCAAAGTGGTCAGACCGGTCTGAGATTGGGGTGGGGCGTGTTTTGGGTCTCAATGATCACGAAAAAGTGGGTGGCCAAAAATTAATTTTTCCGGCCGGCCGTCCGCCGAAGAATTATTATAGCGAGAGAACCGTTATAGATAGAGACTTGTGGTTTTCGGCAAAGGAACATAAGTGGGGGTAGATTACAAGATGGCGCTATAGTCGACATCCCCCCACCCCTCAGTCCGCCATTTTGAATAGTGTTGAAATACAATTTTCAGGATATCTCCGAAAAAAACTGATAAATTTTCTTGAAATTTTAGTATGTAGTAGCCTAGGCCGAGACCTTTCCAACGATATATTACACAAGTCTCTAAAGATTCCTGAAGCTGAGACAAACTGGTTTTAATGTGGAATTTATATTGGCTATGCTATATCTCCTGTTCTATGGGTCAGATCTTGATCATTAGGTGCTTTTTGGAAAGGTCTCGCAAAATGCTAAAACTCTTCGGAACATTGGAAGTTCATCCGACCACCGCTAGTGGCGCTAAAGTCAACAAGGAATTTTCGAAAATTCAAAGACGTATATCTCGGAAACTGATCAATTTTCTTGGCATATTCTGTAAGAATTCCACGTTTGCAATCTAGGATTGCCACTGGTTTTAAATTTCTTTTCAAAGTTCATAGAAAAACGCGCCTAAAATCAAATTATCAGGAAGAAAAGTAAAGATAATTACCTCTACAAAGTGTCTCGACTAAGCGGAAATACTGCAGAAAGTTTTTATTTCTTCATCTTTGGAACATTTAAGGAGGATAAGCGTTAACTTACTCTTCAATTTATCTATCATTTTGTGGTTTCTAATTAATAGCATTTAATTTTTCTCTATTTACGGAAAAACTAATGGTTTGGTGGTTTGAGTCTCTGCTGAAACTCTCCAATATTCTCCGCTATTTTATAGCAAAGACACAATAAATCCCTCAAAATATGTATAAAATAATTGAAAATCAATAAAATCAAGTCAGACATTTTTTGTATAAACGCGAAGTATTTTTTTACGTAAATATATTATTTTAGCGAACGCGCACACCGACTTTAGATAGGTAATCACCTAGAGGACTCTGATATCTGCAAAACCAGATAAAGGCACGCTAATCAGTGTTATCAAAATGAGACACCAACAGTTGAATCAGTTTGATAATGACTACGAAAGCAAACAGTTTGCAAAAATTCCAGGTAATTCAGTGGTTCTTTGTCAATTAGGCAATCCAGCTAAAATATCTTTTATTTACAGTAATGGAGATCAAGGCAAAGGACATTAGCTCCGATATCATCAGTCAGCGCTTATCAAATTACTTTTGCAGTGAAAATCTCTCAGATGTCACTTTTGTGGTAGGAAGTGATAAGGAAAGACTGCCCGGACACAAATTCATCCTCATCACAAGCAGTCCAGTCTTCTACGCTGTTCTCAATCATGTGAAACTGGACAACAACGAGCTGCCAATTGAAGATGTAAAACCATCAGCGTTTAAGACTTTCTTGTACTACATCTACAATGGAACAGCTGATTTTGACGATGATAATGCATTTGATATTCTCAAACTAGCCCAACGCTTCGAAATGGATCATTTGCTAGAGATTTGTACATCTTTCATCAGCTCAACTATATCATCAGACACTTGCTTGAAAATCTATGCAAAAAGTTCATCTTTAGAGCAAAATTCTCAGCTCAAGATGAATCTCCTGAAAGTCATTTCGGACAACTTCTTCTGGCTCATTCAAAATCCCCACCAAGTGAAGATCTTCATGAGTCTTTCATTGGCTCAAGTGAGAGATATCGCAATGATTGATCGTCTTCAGTGCGAAGAAATTGAACTTTTCAACGTCATAATTAAATGGGCCATTCACAGATGCAGGAAACACAAAATTCTAGGCGTCCCCAAGAATTTCCGAAATGTCTTAAAAGACGTTTTCTACCTGATTCGTTTTCCAATCATGAAAAGTGACTGGTTAATTGAAATACTGGCCAAATATCCAGAGTTACTCACACAAAGCGAGATCACCGAGATATCTCGTGCTAAACGATATGAAGTCAAATCAAGATCAAAATTTCTTCACGATCCCCGACAAAATTATGATCCATTCACGGGATTTTTCAAACATCATCGACTGAATGACGGAACAATAGTTTCCTGTTTCAGTAATCCAATAAAAACCGGTGAATGCATATCATCGGAAATGGCAATTAAATTCCGATGTGATAGCAAGAGATCTCTCCTGGGATTTGCCTTCATAGCCAAGAAGGGTCAGAAAATATGGAAAATATCTTGCAAAATCAAGCGAGAATCTGCAGTTTATTCCTCTCTGCCGAACAAAGGAGTAATTCCAGCCTTAATTAGCGACAGGATGAAGTTAAGCTGGGATCATGATATTATCTTTGTAAGATTTGTCAAGAAACCCGATCTCTCAAAGTCCCATTACATGTGGTTTGACTTCCACTGCAAGTTCGATAAGACTGTACCGAGTGTTTGGTGTGAAAATTTTCGCGAAAAACAATTTCACAATATCCACATGAAGTGCAGTGAATATAACAATGTTGTGCCATATCTCATATTTGACTGAGATCATGGAAAAATAAACAAGATTTATAATTCTGTTTTCTTATCTGGCGCGGATAAAATGTATACGATTTTCTGTCAGTTCAGTCAATTTAATATCTGAAAAATTCCACGAAACTTGCAACGAATGTCCGGAAAAAATAATTCAACGTGAAAGAGAAATTGAATAAAGACTGTACCTTAATTATATTAACAAGGAAGCTTAAGTTCAATTTTTATGATAAATTTAAGCGAAATTGGAACTTTCGGTCAGAATTTTTTTCCGGGATTTGTTAAAGAATTCCTCTGTTTCCATAATTTTCTCAACATCCTTTCTAACACTACGGGTGGTTCACATCAAAATCCCTTGTGTGAAAAATTGAATGAAAGGATTTGCTGGGAAATGCAGCAAATCCACAAAGTCGCCCCAAAACTTTTTCCCGCCCGCCAAATAAGATAAAGTGATTTATCGAGATTTGATTTTTTCTTCTTCCTTTTCTCTCTGTCTCTATCGTTAAATCTCTCCAACTCTTGACCCAGCAATGAAATTTATTTAATGGACAATTCATGGAATGAATCCAACATTTCCCCCAGAACAATTGGTAAGAAAAGGAGTTGTACTTCTACTAGAAATTCATTAAATTTCTACTGGAATGTTGGCAAAATTCTATTAGAAATTTAGCAAATTTTCTACTACAACAAATTTCTACTATAATATAAATTCAGTAAAATTTCTTCTAGAAATTCAGTGAAATATCTTCTAAAAATTCAGTAAAATTTCTTCTTAAACTTTCTGCTAGAAATTCAGTGAAATTTCTTCTAAAAATTCAGTAAAATTTCTGCTTGAAATTCAATAAAATTTCTACTAGAAATTCAGCAAAATTTCTTCTCAAAATTCAGTAAAATTTCTACTAGAAGTTCAACAATTCAGCTAGAAATTCAGTAAAATTTCTTCTAAAAATTCAGTAAAATTTCTTCTAAAAATTCAGTAAAATTTCTACTGGAAATTCAGTAAAATTTTTACTATAGAAATTCAGCAAAATTTCTACTAGAAATTCAGCAAAATTTCTGCTTGAAATTCAGTAAAATTTCTGCTTGGAATTCAACAAAATTTCTGCTAGAAAATCAGCAAAATTTCTTGTAGAAATTCAGTACAATTTCTACTAGAAATTCAGTACAATTTCTACTATAAATTCAGCAAAATTTCTTTATGAGATTACAGTAAAATTTCTAATAGAAATTCAGCAAATTTCTGCTAGAATTACAGCAAATTTCTGCAAGAAATCCATCAAATTTCTACTAGAAATCCATCAAATTACAAGAATTTTGAAAAATTCGTTAAATTTAAGTGAAAAAATAAGTTTCAACTCACCGAAACCGGAATGAACATGGAGAACCAGGAAGAGAGTCCCTTCGTGTGGGTCATCGGATGGATGCTGAGGCTGATGTCTTTGTACAAGACAGTGTCAAAGTAGCCAGCGAAGCCATAAAGAACAGAGTCAAGTTTGGTCGTAAAAGTGAGCTTCTCGTAGCGATTATTGCTGTTGAACTTATCGCGGTTTGGATGGTGAAACGTGAAGAGACGCTTCGGTTCCTTTGCAATGTGATAGACATTCTTCATGTACACCACGTAGGTTGTCTCCATGATTTTACTGCGACCGCGCTGCTGCTGATATTGCTCCTCAGTCTTTGATATAGTTCTCACTTGATTGTACACCTTTGACGACATCACTGGCTCAATGTAGGAGGAATAGGAACCTTAAAAAGAGAAAATAAATTGGCCTTTTGCTTGAACAATGCTCAGAGATGGAAATTTACAAGTTTCCTGTTTTTAGGCATAAAAAATCCTAAAAAAATCAATTGCTAACATTTCAATTCATTACATGTCAACAAAAGATGTAAACAATTAAATTTTAACAAAAGTAAAGATATCACTCACTTGGAATGCTGATGCCATCCTCTTTAAGATGAACTTGCGCCCCGTCGAGACATTCCGGTGAGAGTTCATTGTCCCCAAAGGATCCCAAGAGTTCCGACACGATGATATCGGCTTTCTCAGGCGGCGAAAACTCCCTCATGTCTGAGAAAATCAGCTCAACCACATCTTTTGGCCACATCTCACGCCACAGCGCATACAGAGTATTCTTGCTGTTCTGATTCTTCTCCACCACGTAAATCTTAACTTTCCTCCCAGTGTTGGCCGAAGCATTGAGAACGGCCCGCACCAGGGGGCCCCTCCCGGCGCCCAAGACCATCACTGTCACTGTGGCCGTTGGAATGCGATCATCCGGAACCTTGTCCGTCAGCGCTGCCTCGATGGCTCTCTGATAGTACAGATACTTGACGGGATCCTTCTCGAAGATCTCATACGTGTAAGTATCGAGATTGTCGAATAGCGGCTGCAGCGGAATTTCAATGGTATCATCGAAACCCTCCATGGGATCGACTTCCTTGAACTTCGCCTGCAGATGCATAAGGTATTCTGAGTAGTATCTCAGGCTCCGATCGTTCTGATTAGCCTTCACAATGAACTTGGCCTTTGTGCGTCGCAGGAAAAGTCCCACAACTTCCTGATGGGCTGCCGAGAGGACGGGATAGTTGGCCTTGTTGAGAATGAAGATATCAGAAAGAATCACCAGATACTCTATTGGCTCTCCCAGCCACCTCAGAATCTCATCGTGAGACGGAAGATCCGCTGACAAGACAAGGGACAATCGATGCTTGGGATTAGATTCGCTGTGCAGTCGGAATTTGTTCCACCACATCCAGGTGTCCTCTCTAGGCGTATCAGCTTCCTCCACATCGTTCCTCCACTGAGACGCCACCTCACGAGGATCCACCATAGGCACTTCGATCAGCATAACAGCTAAGGAAAGCAAAAAAAAATCAGTACAATCCCAAAATAAACCCCCGGAAGTGTCTTACTCTTTGAGTATGTGCCGAGAATCCGGGACAAGTTGAAGTTGTTGCTCCCCTTCAGTTTCACATAGATCAATCCGTGCTGAATCACATGTTCAGCAAACTCAATCTCCTGGCAGAGCTTCCGCTCGCTGGCACGACGAATCTCCAGATTCTCAGACTCGCAATCTATGTCATTGTTCACGTCCGCAATGACGAACCTCAGCCACTGCCTCGAAGTCATGATAATGTCCGCGCGGGAGAAGATTTGATGGCGTTCAGCGAGTTCGCCGAAAAACTCCCGGTCAAAGCCGGAAAATACCAGCGGAGTGGTTATCGAGTCGTACTGATTCTCCCTCGCCGCACTTATTGCTTCCTTGATGTCCAGGCAAGCATTAATGTACAGATTAACCATTTTAAGGCGTTTTTCCAGACGTACTACCGTGGAAGAACTTTTTCAGGCACCGGCTGTGGTTTACATAACCTCACTCTCTGTCAGCGTTTTCTCACGGCGAACCCGGCGAAATAGACAGCGATCTCGAATTTGCGCGGAAGTTGGCGGGAAAAATTAATCTCTTGTAATTTGATAGAGAATTAACTGAAATGTTCGTCATAATGGTCGCATCTTTTACACTATATTCTTTAATTTCTCCTGCAGTTCATCATTCCTCTTGAACTCCAGTTGCAACTGTTTCACAGCAGTGGCCAATTTACGCTGCTGATCAATCAGAATGAGTAGCTGCTCGTTGTAACCGTCCCTCTTGGCCTTCTCATCATCGCATTTGATCTTCATCTGGAATAAACGAGTAAGATATTCCCTCATCTTCCACCGGAAGCGCCTCAGAACCCACCTTAATCTTCATTTGACGAATCCCCTCAGCCAGAGATTCAAACTGCTTGAGGAAGTGCGCTCGGGAAGTGGATGAATTCTGGGTAGCGCTGTAATTCTCATAAATGGAATTGAGAAGCTCCAGTTCCTTCGTCAAATACGTCTTGGTGTCCTCCAGGGTGTTGTACAGAGTATAGAAGTGCTTCGTCTCCCGATGCTTAGCACTAACTACAAAAGAAGTCAACCAATTCCCAAAAAAGCTCATAAAATCATTTCCGAAAGAGGTCTTACCTTGATTGTAGAGTTCCAGGAAGCGACTCTGATACTGAGTCAACTCAGTTCTGTCGGGAATCGCATCCAGTTGTCTCTGGAGGGTGACAATGGCGCGATTCTGCTTCGCCAATTGTAATCTCAGAACTTGCAATCGTTGCTTCTCCACTTCCAATTCACTCCTAATCGCTGCTTCCTCATCCGGAGTTTTAGCTTCAGCCTCGACAATTTTCTGCTGCAGTTCAACCAATTCCCTCCTACACTTCTCCTTGAACTCAACTTCCTCCTGTTTCAGAGCATCATTCTGCATCACCAGCTCCTTGACTGTGTCCAGAACACTGTGATCACTTTCCTCTTCTCGGCGAACCAAATCAGCAATTTCCACTGATGTTTCCTCTTCCTCGCGGATAAGGAAATTTGTTTTCTCTTTCAGTTGCTTCAGAGCTTCACTGAGTTCGCCATTTCCGCCCTCAATCTTGGCTAATTTTCTCTCTAAGCTCTGCTTAGTAACCAGAAGGGCTTTAATCTGATTCTGCTGGGACAGCTCTTGGCTATCAATTGAGAATTCCGCTTTCAGATCTTCGTAGTTTTGCTTAATTCTCTCCCTGTCGGCGTCACTGAGTTGTGAAAACTCCAAATAGTCCTCCTGAAAAGGAAATTCCCAACATCTTAGTAAGAGAAATCTTCCCGGAAAGCTCTCTAAGAACACAAAAGAACATAAACAAAATAATACCTGACTGTCTTGGACAGATAAATGAGAAAATAAATGCTCAACATCGCTCTGGAAGGCAAAAACAGAAAATAAAGCTAAAGCAAACACTCCAAATAGATAATTTGCCTAGAAACCTCATCAACTTCCGAAGTTTTCTCCTCAATATCCTCGCTCAGGCTCCTCTCAGTGCCCTTCTGTCTGGCCAGGAGACGTCCCTTATCCCCGAACTCCAGTAAAGTGATTCTCACTCTCGTCAACTCATCTTCCGATCCCGCCGCAGTGGCCTTCTTCTTGAACTCTCGACGTGGAGCATATAAGTTCTGGATCTTCTCAATATTTTCCAGAACTTTTGTATTCTTTTCCTTTGTCACTCTATCCACTTGGAGCTTGAAGTGATTGTGAAATTGTGCCACAGCAAAGGATTTCAACCTTTCAGCCCTCTCAGCGCGATTCTCCACTGATCTCTTCACCAGCCACTGAATCACCGGGAAGATGTTTATGAAATCCAATCCCTGAATCTGATGAGGCTCTATCAAATGGGGACAAGACATTTTCGGCAAAACAGCCACAATTTTCTCAGTGAGAGCGCTGAAAAAAACAATAAATTAGTATCCCAGGGAAACTTCCCAACTCACCCAGTGACTTACATCTTCTGACCAATGGTGAGATTCTCACTGAAAAGAAGATCAACATCCAAATCGAAATCACAAGCTTCCATACACCAAACCATCCCTCCGGTGATTTTATCGAAGGCTGAGAGGCCCTTTATTCTTGCCCGGAAGTACCCAGCAGCCACCAGGATATCAAATATCTCCTGTTGCTTGAGATTTTGCTCCTCATCCTCGCGCTTTTCCACCTACATCCGGAAAGACAATTTGTAAACAAACACATAACTAGATTTCTTGATGAAATTACCTGTATTTCACGTCCCTCGGCGTCAAACCTAGTGGCTAGGTTGATGTTGGGCAGGTGTTTAGAGAATATATCCTTCCCCGACATCTTTGGAAGTGGCAATTGTCCAGGAACTGCGGATGACTCCGGGGCCAGAGAAAAGCTGTCAGGGAGACTGAAATGTGAGGTTAGGGAGCAATTGTTTTTCTTCTCATTTCCCGGAATATCTACTGATTTCTCAACAAATTCATCAGAAACTATCCTCCCAGTCCCAGATTCCTAGAGAAAGATTCAGGGAGAATTACCCTCCAAATATATGATTAAAAGCAGAATTTTTTAATCTTCAGGACATCAACCGGAAGTTTAATTTATTTCCTTAAAATTCTTCATAATGTTTTAACAAAAACAAAGATACTCTGCTATTTGTATTCCCCACCGCCAAATACCTCCCTCCTGGGGAGAATCTCAACACCTCAGCTTTCGCCTTGGCCAGATTGTTTCCCGGAAAGTTAGCATAAATCGTAGCGCTGGGAAAGTGAGCCAACTTGAGGGCATCATTCATCTCATTGGAGCACATCGCCAGGAGCTCCGATGAGGGATTGAAAGCTGTAGAGGAGATGGAAGTAACCAGATTCCGGAAAATCTTTACAGGAGTAGGTGATTGACTATCCCAAATATCATCAACTCCGTAAACATTTACAATTCCCTGACCACTGCCCGTGGCGAGAAACTTCCCACTAGGACTCATGCATATAGACGTCCCGGCGAGACATCCGTCATCATAGAAGCGGTGCATCATCTTCTGGGCGGTTAAATTGAAAACGGAAACCTCCGAGTCGACGCTGTGAGCGAAGAGATTTTGTGAATCTGGTGAGAAAGTCATTGCTGTGACTTGATGTTCCTGTTTCAGGGTAGTAATCCACTCCTTCGTGATGGCACTAAAGATGTGAATCTCCCCGAAGCGCCCCACAACCGCCAGCAACTCCCCATCCGGAGATATCTCAAACTGTGTCATCTTTGTCATGCCCTTGGGCAGGAAGTGCCTCTGCTTCTGGCCCGTGATGAGGTTGTAGGTGTAGAAGTGGGTGTGACAACTGCCCAGAATTGCCTCACTGCCATCCCGGGAGAGCCGGGAGCACTTTAATGGGAATCTCTTGAACTGAATGCTATGCAGTTTATCGCATCTTGTCTTCTCGATGGAGTAAATCGACGCTATGCCACGGAGCCCGGTCACCAGGGCGACACTAGAGGTTGGATGGAAGTCCACGGAAGTCACTAAACCCTCACAGTAAGTGGATCTATTGAGATCCTTGAGGCGCTTGAATTCTATCGTGTTCTCCAGAAGAACTCCTCGTTTTCCCTTCAGAACGTGTCCGACAGTCTTTAGGAGATCATCATCATCCGAATCACTCTCTGCTCTGTCCATTTTCGCCCACTTGGGCTCCCCCACGATTTTCTGGTACTTCTTATTGAGGTACTTCTTGTATTCAGTTTTTGGATCCAGGAGGAGAGATTTCTTGTGAGACTTCTCGAGACCCTGTTCAATTGTCACCTCCTCATCATCGGAATCCTCCCAGGCGAGCTTCCTTTTATTGGTTGTAGCCTCCACATCCTCCTTCCCAGGCTTATCTTTGAGATTCTCTAAGAGTTTCTCTCTATTCCCAAAGATTGCCTCCATTAGGGCTTTTTCCTCCTCATCTGGCTCGTCATTCTTCTCGTCTTTGCTTGCTTCCTTTTCCTTTTTGTCACTTTTCTTGGATTTCTTGTCTAATCCGGAGAATCTGAACCAGGAAATCTCAGGAACTTCCTCTTCTTCATTGTTCTTCTCTGTGTCGCTTTCCACGGCGAATTTTAGGAAATCCTCTTCACTTTTCACTTCCAAGTTACTCTCCACTGCCACTTCCATACTTTTTAACTTATTTAATGTGAAAATTCAATAAGAAAATCTTATTTTTCCGCAAGAAAAACACCACGTGAAATTGACTTTATTGACGTTTCTTTAGAGAGCGAAGTTGGCTGCGATTGGCGGACGCGTAAACAAAAATCAAGTTGGCATGCAAGTTCCCCAAAAAGTTTGTTTTGGCTTCACCTCACAGGTGGGAAATTACTGTTTTCCCATGATTTTAGTGAAAATCCCTTGATAATTTGTGTCGCAAAGAGTGTCTAAATGTTTCATTTCCATTTTGGTGTTGTTAGTTTATCCGTATGTGTGTAATTTCTTGTGTTTTTCGTGAAAACATCTACTCACCCCTGAAGTAAGGTTATCTTGAGGAATTTCCCGGCCGGTCAAACAAAGAGTCCATAAGCTGATGCGTAAGTGAAAAATATTTCTCAAAAAATCTTATTTATTTATAATGATTTTTAACTACAATTTTCATACAAAATAGACATTTACAACTACTTCATACAACGATATTTACATAGTATAATTTTAATTGCTATCCTTAAAAATTGGTTACATAATCGGCAAGTTTTCTTTTATTTTCAATTTGTCAACAATTATTTTATTTTCTATTTTGTTGGTCTTCAATTCTTCAACCTCTTCCACCTCCTTTATAATCATTCCTCTATCTTCAACTGGGGACAAAATAAAATAATTTCTTAAAAGATAAAGTCGGGAAAATGTTTTGCTTCGCGATTTTAATGAGAAAAAAAAATGACAAAATGGATCAACATGAGTAAATAATTTATTAAAAACAACATAAAAAAAAACACTTAATGGAACGTCGAATGAAATGACACACGAATTAGTAGAGAAAATGAAGGAGTTGAAATAATTATGAAGATAAGAGAAAAAATACTGAAATCCACAGAATCCCTTTTAGAAATTTTCGTCTTGCTCTAATTTTTTTTCTTCACTTTCAAGAGAAAAAATTCTAATCATAAATTGGAGTATTTTTCGTTTTTTTCGTTTTGTTTTCCTTCAATTGCACTCAAAAAAACATTTGAATATCAACTAAATTTTCCACCTCTTGGCTTCCCTTTTTGCTCTCCCTCTGGCTGGTGGATTTGTTGGTTCAGAGAGAGAGAGATTCAAGAGAGGCTCATATCGGAATTTTGCACACAGTTGGGGAGACGTTTTAATTTGTCTTTTAAATAAGAGTTAGTTCTTTTTTTGTTCACCTAAAAACACTCTCGGTCGCCTCGTCTTACGACGTATTCAGCTGAGGCCTTGGCCGGATCATCATCGTGGCCTTCTTGAGGGTGTAATCCCAGCCGCGCCAGCGGAACCACACGATTCCCTGTCGCGCCGTCAGATCCTGTGGATCGTGCAGGTAGAGTCCATTAAGGCCTCGACCGCAAGACTTCCACCACCAGCCGCCCTATAAAAAGAATTTAAAAATTAAAACATTTAGTCCATCTCTGTAAATTCATAATAATTTAGCGGAAAGAAATTCATAAGCTCCATTGAACTTGTTAACTTCCTCCACAAAGGACAAACTAATCTTTCCGTAAGATAACAAAAAAAACTTTTAAAGTAAAGGCCTTTATGAGATTTTCACATGAAGCTGTGAAAAAATGCGTGAGAATCTCAAATGACAATAATTCATGACATTGTAAAATGAGCCTAATTTGAAGTTAAATCGATTTTGATGGACGATTTTTTGTCTCTCATTTTACCAATTAAAGGAATAAAAAAATCAATTTTACAATAATTAGTGCTATTGTTGTTATTTAGAGGCCGCCTTTCAAATAGGAAGAACAATTGCCTGTAAATAATTTGTATAAACTTAAAAATTTAATTGCGATGATTAATTTGCGGGCGGTAATGATCCTGAAAGCTTTTGATGAAATACGGCAATGTCTTTCGCTTTTCATTTCCGTCAATTCTTATTGTTGTCTTCTTGATTATTTGAAAATAATTATGCAAAGAAAATAAGGTCTTAAGAATTTGCGAGCAATTTAGTTAATTTAATCAATTGATTTATTTAGCAGATTTCTATAATAGAATATCCAAAATATCTAAAAGTTACTTTTACGAGTTTACGAAAAAAATAATGAAATTTGGAGATTTTTTAAAAATATTCTAAATATTCTTAATGATATTCTCAGAGATTTAAAGATTTTAAAGACTTCTAGATTCCTTTAGAAAAAAGTAATGAGGGTTAGTCCAAATTCAACATCTAGGCAAAGCCTTAAATCAAGATCTAGGCGAAGCATTTATTCAGAATCTAAGTTTTAATTCAGGATTATGGCAAAGCCTTATATTAAGAACTAGGGAAAGCCTTAATTCAGGATTAAACTCAGAATATCAAATCCTTATTTTTCACATTGTTTCTTTGTCTTTATCTTTATTGACAGAATAGAGCCCTCTCTTATTATAGTATTTTTTTATCCTATAATATCTTTTTTTTATTAGACCTTCAAGTAATTATTTTATGACTCATTTCTTTCTTACTCTGTGTGCTGGAATTTCTCAAATTTGCTGTGAATCTCAAGTGCAAAATGTGAAGTATTTGAATTGAGTTATTGATCAACAGAATATTTGAAATTTATGCAAAAAATTTTCTTCCACATTGTACATCATTTCTTGATGCTTTTCGCACGATTTTATATACCTACAATTTAATAAGACAATAAAGTCGTGAGATATTGAAAAATATAATATAAAATCCCCTAATCGCGAAGAATAAATTCCCCACATTGAGTGATGAGTGAGAATGAGACATTGAGTAATATGTGCTGTGAGAATTAAAATAATTGAATTATTCGGATATGTATTATTATTGAAATATTAATTGAAAATTCTCTGCTGAAGTGGCAGAGGTGAGCATTTTTTTCACGCTCACGTGCAAATAAGTCACGATTTAGGACTTCCAAATGGCTTTTTTTCGCCGCCAGAGATTTCTGCATATAAGTTCCTCATTTTCGGCATCCTATTGTGTTGTCATTGGGGCATATTTGGACAAGAATTGGCGAGAGATGGAGAGGAGTATATTGTGGAGAGAAAGAGAGACAATCCAAAGTACTCACCTTGAGCATACTTGCGCAGTTCAGGGAACTTCTATCATTGTCACGATTGTATGTGGAGAATGGACTATTATTGGATCCATACCATGGATCGTTCAGTGAATCACCAGCATTGCCTTCGTATCCATCAATCTCTAGTTTGTAGTAATCCGCTTCTGAGTGGATCTTGAAGTGTGAATATTGCGCGTATCTGTTTACAAAACATATCAATGATTTTTCATTAATGCGCCAAGCATTTGTTCTTCTATTGTATTTGAAGAAGGAACATCAATGGATGTTGCACGTCTATATATACTGACCTCTTGTTTCCCTCAAAGTCCTCCAATTCCACACGCAAAGCGTAATCTTCATTGTTTGTCAGCATGTAGATGTTTTCGTTGCCCAACCAGAATTCCTTTGATGGATCACCAAAGCCATTCTTGTAGTCTGCCCAATCGCGATTGAAGTTTTCTCTGGGTTCACCAAAGTCGTCACGTCGCTGAATCACCTGTGTTATCAGGCAGAATAAATCGCGAAATTTTAGCAACAATGGTCCTTAACAAAGGGTTAATAAATGAACGTGAAATGTTCCACAATTTGTGAGCAAGTGTTTTATAAAATTTCTAATAAAAATTGTGTAAAATTCCCACTTAGAAATTGCACAGAATTCCACACATTCCCACATCAATTAACTAAAATCTTTTGATATTAAATTTAAGAAGAACTTTCCAGCAAATTTGCTTTCAATTACCCACTTGAAACCTTTCAGGAAATTTTGGGCAACGCAAATCCTCAGGCTTGAAAAATCTTAGATGAAGCGCTCTTTATTCATTTTGGGTAAATCAGCCAAAATTAAAGGGTGTATTCAATCTCTCATCTTCGCTTTAAGCCTTTTCTCAATGAAAACTTTCATTCTTACATTTACTTGATAGATTTTCCCACAAGATATATTGAGCAAGCATGTAATAAAAGTGTGAATATTTTTGTTTAAGTGAAAAAAGAAAGAAAGAATAATATCCAAAATTCTCACCGTCCATCCACCATCGCCGATCTCTTGTTCGCAATACACTTTGAGGAACCAATATGTTGTGCCACGAATTTGCAAATAATAAACTCCAGATTGTCGCATTCCAGCATTAAGTAGGTCCACGCATGAGAAACCCTTTAATTATACAAGGAAAAAAATGTATATTAAAAAAAATAAAAACAATGAATGGGTATTATGAAAGCACATAAAATGAGGGAGAGACAGAGATAGAGAGTGAAGAGATGAAGAAAGTCTTAATTATTGGGCGGCTTCTTTATTTAATTTTTTACCTCTTCACCGTTTAAAATCTACAAGAACACTTTTTTTTGCAAGCCCCCCTTTTTTGTCGAGAGCATAAATTGAGAGAGGATGAATGTGATACAATTATTCCATTTAACATTCTCCATTCAATGAACATTTCTTTCACATTTTTATCTGCTCGCGTCCGATCATATATTTATGTTATCTCGAAGTGTGGGGTCTTTTTTTTTGTCTGCTTGCTCTTTGCGATTTACAATCGATTTGAAAGCCTCAGCATTAATTCTTCGCAGTGTATCAATTAACTTTTTTTTACGGAGGCACATTAAATCCCTTAAACAGAGTTGCATTCAATAAGATGGAAAAGAAATGGTCCATTGAGGATGTTAAAAAGGCACAAATACCTCTTTATAATGTTTGGTTTCGGCTGAAAGAATGATAGGTATTTAAACTTTCATTGTAGGATGAAATATGGGTTTTCGCGATTTCACGTGAAATATTGTCTTACTTTGCGGCATCATTGTTGGAGTAAAGAATTTTTTTATTTTTATTTTTGATAAAATATAAATACCTAAATTGAATTATTCATTTTCTGTGAGATTTAATTACCATTTCTGTCTTCACTACCAATTATAAAGTGCAATGTGTTATTTTTGTAATTAAAGACACGGCGCGCGACGATGGAGTTTTGCAACCGTTTAGCAATTGAAACTATTAAATGATTGTCATATAAGCATAAAATTATTCTATCCCACCTACTCAATGAGAGAATAAGAGTTGACTAATAAATTCTTGAATGTACTATGCGAAGAGATTTGCTCTAATTGAAAAGACTTTTTGATTGGAAAATAGTTGATATAATATTAATATTTGATTCTAATGGAATATTCAAGTTAATTTAGGAGTGATAAATTCTCGGCTAAAGTCGGTGTGTTATACATTGATTTTTCTCTCTTATGAAAAACTTGTAAAAATTCATGCATATTAGATGCTAATTTACATAAAACATGAACAAAGTTGCAAGACAGTCACGATGAAACCGTAACAATTTGTCTATTTACTTGCAAATTGCATACGAAGAGGATAAATACAGCATCAATGGATAAGTAATAATATCGTGAAAGATGAAATTAATCGCATATTCTTCATGTTACGTTATTGTTTATGACAATCAACATGAAAATGACTCAATTATTCTCTCTTGTGAATATTGATTTTCAAAATGTTTATGATTTATGACAATCGCGCATTTTTTTTACTCATTCTTCATCGGATTATAATCCATCAATTTCTAATGTTGTTGGCTTTTATGGGTGAAAGAAGTTCTGTTAAATTGAATCTCAATGGCATTTTCTTCCATTTGAAACGTGTTTTAGGTGGGGAGGGGGGGGACTTTAAATAACACTCTCTTTCGACTCCCCAAGTTGATTATTATCATATTTTGAGCATCAAGAAAACTTGTTAGAAATTTTTGCTTGTGATTTCTTAAACTTGACTTAAACCGGCTTCTTTATTTTCATTATGTCAATTGTTAATAAATTATTCTTGTGAATAAATAATAATCGCCTAAAGAAATGTGATATTGTAAAGTGAAAGAGAATGAAACATGCCAATTAGAATTGCAAATAACTCAAGTTTTTTTTATTTATTGGTTTCTATTGTAAGAATTCAGTGTGTAAACCTAAACTGTGTTAAATATGTCAATTGAAGTGTTAATTTTTCAAGATATTTTATCTCTCAGTTCTACTTTATCTCACATATTTGAAAAATCGCTCATGAGTCCATTAGAAGTCTTTTAATTCTCATCTAAGTTGATTAGTCATTTTTCGAGGTAAAGAACAAGAATTTAATAAGTATTGCTAATGGGCGAGAAAGAGAATGATTACCTTGACATCCTTAAAGCTCAAGATATCGGTAGTAAAGGTGGTTACCACAGATGGCTTGTTCTTAACACTTGGGAAAATTATTCCACCTTTTCGTGACAGTGGCTTGGAGGTGGTCGATGAATTTGACACAGAGTTCACAGTATTGACTGTGATGCTAGATGAGCTCTGTGTTGTTGATGATGTTGTCGTTGTACGTGCTGTTGTTGAGCTGCTCACTGAAGGGTATGTCGTTGTTGGTACGGCTTCTGTGAATTCCTCCACGACAGAATATCTGGGAAAAAAGTTGAGTCGCTTAGGAAAATTATATAGAATTTTTCGGGGCCTATCTTGGATCTTGAAAAACTGAAGATATTGGCTGAGCAAACAGTTAAAAAGATTTTTTAAAACAAGCTTAGCCGAGACACTTTCTACAGCAACACGGGTCTGTGCGCCATCTAGCGAAAAATCTCGAAAAGTGTCATGAAAACTCAATATTATCTATAATTTTTCTTAACTCTATCCAGTTATATTGGGAAATTAAGCAAGAAAATCAATTAGACTGATGAGGTATATATGAAAGAGAAATTTCTCATCTCACCGATTAGGATCGTATTCGACGAGACGATCAATTGTTGGATCCATGAGAAGTTCAGCTGGTACTGGTCTCTGTGCCAGCACAGCAACATCATCCTCTTGCTTCTTGAGCCTCTTCTCGACCATATCGAGATTTTCTATTATGAGATTCGTCTTTGCTCGCAGATCCTGGTGGATTTCACCTATGGCACGCTCCTGGCGTTGTGTATTGGTGAGTAGGGCATCGGATTTTGGCACAAGATCATCCACTGAACTCTTTGTGCCCACAACAACGTCCCACACTTCGTCCATCTTCTCGGACACGGTCATTATGGGTCGCATTTGGCGCACGAGAACATCGAGTTTGCTGGCTTTTACAATTGGTGGTGGGGGTGTTGTGGTGGTTGTGTTAAAGAGTGGCATTGGCAGTTCCTGCTGATCGACAACAGCTTCGTGAATATCATTGAGTTGTCTTAGCATTTTACCCAAATTCTCCGATGCTATGTTAATGTGGAATTGCAATTTCTTGTCAATTGACTCAGTTGATGTTCGCAATTGATCCAATTCCTTCGAGACGTGCTGAATAACTTCGGCATTCATGGATTTTGTTATTTCAATAACATTCATACTGATGGGCTTCTTTTCACTCGCCTCGGCATTTATATCGTCCACTGGGAGGAAGTTTGAGTCAATTTGATTTTTCAATACTTCCAATTTACTATCGATCTCAAGGAGTTTCTGATCCAGCAAC
The DNA here is from genome assembly GCA_918844115.2 of Phlebotomus perniciosus. Classification (NCBI taxonomy): domain Eukaryota; kingdom Metazoa; phylum Arthropoda; class Insecta; order Diptera; family Psychodidae; genus Phlebotomus; species Phlebotomus perniciosus. The sequence goes on from CAKKOB020000061.1 coordinate 62,829, forward strand.
ACCAGACGAGTGTCCAGGGTGCTTCCCTTGGCGGGTGCATCTGTTGTCTTCATGTCAAAGGCCAATCGATTGTCTAGTGAGAGTAATTTTGAAATGACAACGTCATTCTTGTGAATGTTGTCCGCAACACGACTATCAAGAGCCTCAACTCGTCTCATTAGATGTTCAACCGCTTTGTCCAGATTGTCGATTCGCTGCAATTTTCCCTCGAGTGTTGACACCACAACTTCAAACACGTTGAGAAGTTGTTGTTCCCTGAAGAGAAAAATAAAATGAAAGAAGAGGAGATGTTACAAAAATTGCTAAAGAGAAAAGAATTGCACACATCAAAATTGAATGCAAATCTGGGAAAAATTGATGTGATTTTTCAGGTGATGTTTGGTGAAAGAAGATGTAGAAAGAAGAGATTACAGTGGGTGTGAAATTGCTTATTTCTAATCCAATAGCTCTTCATTTTCGTCTTTCCCCATCGTCATCCATTTATCTTGTGAAATGTGACTCTCTGGCTTGGCTTTCACAATAAGTCATGAAAACCACTCAGAGGATGATTTTTATGAATATATCGAAGAAATAAATTTCTTTTGTGTGGATGTTTTTTTCTCTCTAAAACTCTTTATCTCCACCCTCAACTCTCATTTACAGAAAAGAGGTAAAGCATATTAGCGAAATCCTGGTTATTTTGCAATGAGTTTCTTTTTATGAAATAAGAAATTTGATTTTGGAAAATGCGAGCAATTTTTCCTGCAAAATTTATTAGAATTCCTAAAGAAAATTAAAGTGTATTTGGAGGAATTTCCTAAAGTTAAGCAAAACCCAAGACAGTCAATTTCAAAATGAGTCTCCCCTTGATTTTCTCTTATTTCAACTCGCGTCTGGCAAATGTGAGAAGTAAGATGTCACGATAGTAGTGATGGAATGTGGCGCGAAAGATATACTATGAAAATGAATGAATTTGGTATGGTGATTGGGTGATTGATGAATGACACGCCTCAAAATGATTTTTCACACTCTGAGAGAGAGAGAGAAAGAAATGGCTCAAATTCGCAAAAAAACCATTTAGGCGAATTAGACGATTAATTTCACTTCTTTTTCTTCACTTGTTTCTGCGTAAATTTTATGCAATGCATATCGAATTCTTCTTCCTCTCTTGCAACGGAGGATTTTTTTTAACTGCTCATTGTGAGGCAATTAACCTTTCGCTGAGTTTTGATGTTATTCACCCACATAAATTGATTTTTAACGTTCAATAAAAATGTTGTTTAGTTTTTAAGTAAGAAGTTTTAAAATTCATTATGCTCCTGGTTACAAAATTGAATTAGATAATTTTTGAGGGAACATAAAATGATGCTCCTTTTCCCAGAGAAATTTCTCAAAAAATAAAGAGAAAATAAAATCTGTCACAACTTTTATGAGTTATAAAAGATTTTTTCACACGCCTCAACCGAAAAGCAATTAAAGTTCTTGTATTGTGGTTTTCTTTAATAATTTGGTCTCTTTTTTCCACGAAAATGGACAGAGCGAGATTTGTGAATTATTCAATCGACATTTCTCTCTATGGTTAAGGCAATGTGAAGATATTTCTAATGAATTTTAATTTCTCTTTTGCTTGCAGACAAAATTTTTCATCCAACTAATGAGGTACATAAGATGTTCATTTTCCTTTTGGTATGTAGAGCAATAAATTTACACGCACTATTGTACAATTTCTCACATAATAACATCAGAAAATATGATGTATTATTATTTTCTCATCTTCATTTTTACAACATCGGCAATTTGATTGCTGGTGGTGATACTTGATCACTGTCGAGGTTGAGGCATTGTATAATGCATATCATATTTAATTGTTCAATTTTGTAGGCGTTAATACGATAATGTCACACATTTAATTGGTTTTTCCTTCAAAAGACTCCGACAATACTGGCTTTTGAGTTGATCAACATCACTGTTTGACTCTTAGATATGTTGAGAAAATATTTTCCATCATAAAGACGCGCCAATAATGTCTCTTTTCATTTTGATATTTGTCTAACTGGCTGCATATATACAAAAATATCCATATAATCCAGCACAAGATATATACGCATGCAAAACAATGAATTGCTTGACCATAAATATTCTATGAAACCTTTAAGTAGATGATTGTTAGCCGAGAAGGTGAACGAGTAGAAGATAAAATTGTATTTTCAATGCGATGTGGAAAAGTTGCAGAGGGAAGGCAGAAAACTTCTTTCTAAAAACCTCTTTTCATTTAATTCACCTGGCACAGTTAACCTAATTAATATTGTCAAATTTAATAAGTCTCGTTTGTAATTTATGCAAGTGATAAAAAATTACTTAAGGCCTTAATGTCTTAATCGAGCTGATTGGGTGACCTAAACCAGATTTGTGAATTGATCTTTATTAGACAAGTTTTATTTTCACCTTTTGGGCGCCTATTTTTGCATTTGGGAATCTTCTTCTTAATTTTTATAACAAATAAATTGAAATGTGACATATTAATGGAGAAGAAAGAGACATTTTGGTGTAAAAGACGACCATATTGACTTTAAATTACTTTTCTCTATAGAAATTTACTTGTGGATTTGTCAAAATACTAATTAAATCCATCTTCATTTGGTAAAATTTTGATGATTTTTTTGCTGAAAATTTCAGTGAAACTCTGAAAGTGACCCAAAAATTACTGGTGTGAAAATAACATTCACCATTCCGATAAGAATAAATTATTGCATTGGACGCAATTAATGTGAATTGCGCTCTCAGATTGAGAAATAATATTTGAAAAGTGGCAGGAAATATTGAAATCACCTCACAGTCTCTTGAATTATTCACTGGACACTTTGTAATAAATTAATTTTACGATTGCTAACAAAAATTCATGATTATATGCAGAGGATGAGAATGTATAATAACTTTAGAGAAGTAAAAGACATTTTTATTGGCATGAAAATTGAAGACACTTTTGCAATTTTCAAAGCTCATTGAGCAAAAAGATTCAGGAAGTTGACATAATATATGTGAGCAAAATATTTCCTTGAAAGTGCAAGAAGATGGATAAAAACATCTTTTTCCTTCAATATTCACATTGTTTGAGATTATTGGCGACTTTTTTGTTGATTTTTATATTGTCTTTCGCTCGCGGAACACGACTTGATTTAACATCTGTATCCATGGTGTATTTTGTCTAAATACATTATCCAAGAATTAATTTACTAGACCACGATATATACAATGTGGGTACCTGATTTGAGCGATTTGAGGCATGGAGAATCAATTGATTATAAGCTGTTGCGTGTTATGTAAAATGGAGTGTATTAATTCCCGTATATATCTATTTCAAATTGTAAAATTGAATAATAATAATATTGAGATTTTATTTATGTAATATGAGACATGCTACAATTGCCTTTCTTCTGCTCAACCGGGGCTTTTTTTTCTTAATCACTTCTTCCTCGCAAAGCATAAATTTATGCGACTCCACCTTCTCCATATATAAATATCGAAGTCTTGGGGGGATTTATTGAATGAAAAGTCATGATTTGTATGAATGAGCTCTAATATGCTTCTCTTTATTATTTCCTCACCGCATCAATTATGTATTATTTGGCATTATAGAGGCAGTAACAGAGGAAATGGAGTAAGGAAAGATAAAATTGTCACATAGCAATAAAATTTTCTTCCCTTCTGTATAATTTTCTCGCAGTTCATGCAATTGGAAAATGAATTGCAAAAGGCGCATATAAAGTCATTCGATAAGGTATATTTTATAAGAGAATTTGCAAGGAGTCATAAAATAAGGCCTAACTCAAATGGTAAAAACTTTCTCTAATTATCAATCAATGTGCAACACATGTCACACATGATGGAATGAACGTTTCAAGATTTTTCTTCTTCCTTCTCATCACAACTGGAAGTTGATAGTATGTATAAAAAATTTGCAACAGCAAGAAAAAGTCTCTCGATCAGGTGTGACTCTTTTCATTCATCACCACACCTGTTATCAAATCAACTGAAATGTGATTAGACGCAAGTAGAAAAAAAAACTATCTCACTCTTTACCAAACGGACATCATGAATATGGATGATAGTTTCATGTGGAGAAAAAAAAAGTGTGAAGACGAGTTGTGAAAAAAGGTTCATGTTATAAGCTTTCAATCAGAGACTTTAACACCTTATAACACCATAGCTTTTGACATGAGCAACCCAGAGAGATTTTTCACCGTACAAATCAACAGGAAATTAATTTCTTTTCAATCTTCTCTTTGTAATACTTTTCATCACCTCGAGAAGAATCTCAAATGAATTAATTGAAACCGCACATTCAAAATGGCGCCCTTACAATGCGGCAAAGTTTCACTTCAGATCATTGATCTTCTTCAAAGGGAGAAAAAATCATTGCATAAGGCATTTTTTTTGTAAAACAAAGCCACAGTTACTCCAGATTGCATAAATTATGTTTTGTCCTTTACTTTTATACCCATATGTTATTTAATTATGGGTTAAGGACACTTAAAAGATTGAACTCGATCAAGGATAAAATTCTGCAATAAAAAGGCGTAGCAAATCAATTTTTCGAAACTAATAAGAAGTTCATTGTAAATCAAAATATTTTCTTAATCATGTAATGGTGAAAAATTTTATTAATGAATTTATTAATGAATACTAATGAAAAATGATGAAAAAATTTTATTAAAGCTTACTTTTCGATGAATTGCTGCTGAGGCTTTAATTTGAGCCAGAAAATCACAAAATTTAATTGCATTTGAATTGAAAATCGATTATATAGGAATTTCTAGAAAAATGCAGACATATTTTCATAATAAATTTTTAGACGTGATTTAGACGGGGAACTCATCTAAAAGTAGATTTATAGCATTTTCAACATAATTTGTACGGATTTTTTTTTAAGTTCTTACGAAATAAGATAGAAAAACATTTTTTTAAATTTAATTAATTTTTGCTTTTTGCTTAACTGAAATATTCCCTCCCGAAGGATGAGTGGCATATTTGGAAAGTGTAACTTCACTAATGATTTTTTTGCTGCGTTATTGACAATTAATAAATTTAACCTTTAACTGTGCTCATGACTCCGTGAGAAAAGGTATTACAAAATATCCACAGAAACAGCTGCACACATAATGAATACGTGCTAAATATTTTTATTGAGAGACGCACTTTTTTTTATCCGTGTAGTTTAGAGCTTTTTTTTGCCAAGATCTCCACACATCATTTGATGATATTTTGAATATCAATAAGGAGAAGTCGCGTGTTGAGGTGAGGGTGGGAGAAATTTCAATAAAGAGATACATCCAGCATGGGATGCATCTGAAATGAGACACAGCATGGTGGCCCATAGAAGAGTGTTGATGCGGTGAGAAACGATGTTGATGGTCTTCAACAGAAATAACATCCACCTCTTGTGTGTGCGCAAATAAAGTGAATGAGATGAGAGTTATATTTTGACTTTCTTCTCAGTGTATAATATTAATTAATCCCATACGTGGAGAGATTCCACTCTATGACCAAATGACTAATTACACAATTTATAGACTTGGCTAATTAATATAAATCGCTAAAGATCGTCGGTGGGGACAAATTGAAATTTCCTATAATGGCGCACTCTTAAAGGCGGAAGTTATTTTGTGGGGGTCTCCTCTTGTGAGAGATGTTAGTGAGAGATGATCAGTGAGAAGAACATCGTAGAACATCGAAAAACATCGGTGAATATGCAAAATTTTTAACTTCTTCTTCCACATTGTGAATATTTTTATTTCACACAAAACAACCGTGTACGAATTTTTTCGTTCCCATCCATACAAAGCCGTTGAGGAGCAATATTTAGTGGTGAATTATAGATTTTGGTGGCCAATAAATGTCCCATTGATTGATATTTCTTTTCATCGTGATTACATTTTATTGATGCACCCAATATATCTCCAGAGAAAAGAAATACAAAGAGGAGCAAAAAAATGATGAATTTGACGAGAAGAAATGCATGAAAATTCTCAAGAGATGCCTTTTTACATCTATTAACTGCCAATTAGCAGCACCTATGGCATGTCTTTAACTCTGTAATTGCACACCAATTAGCGTATACAATAAATTTATTATAATCATTTCGCATGGATAAATTCGCGAAAGACCGTGGCTTTTCTCTCTCTCACTCTCTCACCATAAAAATAGTCTTAATAATCTCTGGCGGTGTTTATACTATAAGTTTTTAAGAGAAAAAAAAAACTTTCCCCACACCTGCAATTATCGCAATGACACTTCTTTTCTTCAATGTTGGAGGATTTTGTATATGTTTTGGTGGCTTGTTTGGGTTTTTTGTACATAAAAAACAGGTGGCACGTGACGTCATTTATGATTAATTATAGCTATACTACCTGAGAGAATTGCAGAAATTTGTGTGATATTTGACCTTAATGTCGTAATTTTAGATTTTATCACTGGGGTATCGAAGGTGTATCAGAGACTTTTTCATCGTCTACATTTGAATATCTCACTCTCTATCTCTATAGAGTTGAGAATTTTTTTTCACTCTCTATCTATATTTTAGCTATTGAGTAAGCTCTCCAAATTTGCTCAATAGAATTAATATTCTCGTCAATCGAAAGAGCGACTAATTTGAATAATGAGATACTTATCCTGATTTGTGAATATTGCAATTTAATTGTGATGATTTCAAGTCATTGATTGTCTAAAAAACAACAACGAATGTCTATTGATTTTCAGATAGGATTTCCCAAATCACAAATTTCTGCTTATGTCAATGTTATATATTTTCCTCCAAATGCAAAATAGGAAACTTGAATGGAAATGTGGAGTAGAAAATAATATACGTTTTATGTAGAGTGAAAAAATATGTGACTCATAAACTCGTATATATTAATGCTAATTGAGATCTCATGATAATTTCTGTTCATCGTGTGGTCAAAAAATAAAACTCGATCTCTTTTCCTTAATCCGGCAAAAAATGTGCGAGACTCTTAAAAATTTCAGAGAGACGGTAAATCATCTTATCGGTGTAATTTTTCAATTAAAAGGCAATAAAGATGTAGGTGAAAAGTGACGTGAAAGGTGATTGATAAGGGTGGGGAAAGTAATTTATGTTTGACGAGGTAATTTTTAAATTAGACGTCTAATCGCCCACTGAAATTTTCTCAATTTCTCACTTGATGCTCATAAAAAACTTAACATGATGGACAAATGATTTTGATGATTTATGTAATCAAAACCATTTACCTTATTCAATGTTGGAAAATTGTGGTTGGATTCAAATTACCAATTGACTCGATTCCACATGTAAAGGCGGGAACAGCAGTTTTGTGCCTTAATATGTGATTTAAAGGTCTTTTCCGGTCGGAAATATATGTGGATTGTATTTTATTTTGATCGCAAATTGATTAAAAAGGAATATTCATTTCGAATTTCTGGAGAAATTTACGCAGATAAGCAGAGATTGGAATTTCTTCACATTTTTTTTTACTTTTTATGCGGATTTTTCCAGAAATTTTTATCAAATAAATCTTTACCAATCAATTTTTGATTTGAAAATGAATAATTCATTGGTTGGTGGTTCAAAAATTGCGCTCAAAATAAAAAAGGCTAAGAAATGATTCTCGTGTGACTGTTCCTTTGCTGAATGTTAAGTTGATTGGACAACAAATGCATAACGAGATGAGATAGAACACTTCACACTTAAATAAAGCGAGAAGGTGGCAGAAAAAAGCCACAAATAACGCAATTACAATCAGTAACAATTTGCTAAAAATGTACATATTTGTGAATGATTTGCATTGTTTTGCAATGAGTCTATACAAGCTTCGCAGCTATTGTTATCGGTTTTGTTGAGCTACACCCTCAACATCTGGCTAATAATCATTTAATTGCACATCAAAGCCTCTCTATATATTGGAGTTTTCCTTCTCGCAAAATGTCCAGTGGGCAAATACCAGAAAATAAAATCGTGCATCGCCAGTAAATGGATAAAATCATGGGAAATTGCATGCTTTCAGCTTTAATTCAACTTTAATTCTTTTCAATATCACACAATCACCACAAGAGAGTGTAGATGGAATAAAATGTGATAAATTATATTTGTGGGTTCTGTGATATATAGAGGCGTAATATTAATATTTTACGTGAAGGTGAGTAGGTGGAAAAATATAACGAGAGAGTACGAGATGTTTTACCGCATAGTTTAGAGAAAGAAAGTGCTTTTCAATTTTAAATCACAGGGTTTTTCAATAACAATGTGCTCTAGGGGAAAAATTTTGCATGGCTTTTGCTGTCATTTTAGAAATTTTTATATTAAAGTCATGGTAAGGTAAAATTTTTTTAAATTAATATGGTATGAGGGGGAAATTACAGAAATTATCTTGTCGGTATGGTATTTTCTAAATGATATATGAGAGATTGCTGGTCTTTCAGTTGCGACATTCTTTTTGATTTAAATTTTAAATTTTTCTATGCGTATTTTTATCTATGGGCGTGCTTATTTTGAAGACACCTTCATTCTTAACTGCGCAATGAAGATGGTCAAAATATATTTCAGCGGATTAACATAACTCGCGACTTTATTGTTCATCCGTGAGAATTTTGACGGGTATGTTGATATTTTGCTAGATGGTGGGAGGAAGAGGATTAAAATCGTCTTTTGTGCTTTTTATTCAGAGCCACTCGTGGTGTTTATCTCATATTTGAATGAATAAAGACACCTTCTTAAGCGAAAAAGCGCACGCATTGAAGGCATTTTTTTGCTTTTTTCGAGAGTATTGAAATGCTGATTGACCCTGATTTTATTACTTCTTTTTTTGTGCTCTTCGTGTTTGGCGAGTGGTAAAAATTATATAAGACTAACTAATACATCAGAAAAGGCACCTGTTGAAAGTGAATTTGATTATGCATTCAAATAAGTGTAATAAAAGTATATGTATGTTAATATATAGAGTCTCTCTTTTTTTGCACACTTCTTGTCAGCCACATCGCGATATCCGTTTCTCAGACTCACTTGTATGTGTGTCAGTAATTATTTCACGATATGCGCGCCTAGCCAATAAAAATCTAGATCAATTGGGTGTGATTATGCCGTGTTTGTGGTTTTTCAATATATAACATTTTGAGAAAATGTTAGTGCGCATGAAATATTGAAAAACGACCAACAACTTTTGCATGTCCTTCAAAGTGACGCTAAATTCGACTCCACCTGTTTAAAGTTCAACAGGTAGGAACACTCTGCGGTGTGTGTTCTAATTGAACTTAAAATTGTGGACGAAGAGTTGCTCTTGCCAACGCCTTGGCGACATTAGGATGAGGTGGTATGAGATGGCGAAGAAGTATTTTTTTGAAAGTCGTTTTATTGATTAATTTGTTCGAGAAAAAAAAGAACTATAAATTTTGAAAGAAATCGCATATTTTTTACTAAATAAAATGGCAAAATTAGAATCAGACATTGTTTTATGCGTGTGATTGATCTTGTAACAATTCCATCAATTTAATCCCACAATATTCAATAAGTCCCCTTTAGCATTGAAGTCTTTTGTATTTTCGACTTCTGTCTTTGAGCAATAAATATGAAAAATTGATTGATTTATTCAAAATTGCACGAAATGGATATTAATGGTCATGGGTCGGGAGATGAAAGGATTAAGAGTGATCTATTAATAACAACAAAATATTAATGTGTCTCAAAGTGTCACTGTGAATTTATTTTGTATGTCTCAATGGACTGCGCCAATTGTACCCGATCGTCCGACAATAAAAAAGTATAGAGTCATATCCAGATTTATTTGTTGGAGCAAATTTTTGCGTATGGAAGTGAAGGGGAGAACATTTGTCAAAAGTCTTGCTGTGAATTTTAAATAATTTGATAGAAGTTGAGATATCTCAAGTAAAATTCTCTCAATTGGATCACAATTTCATGTGCGTGTCTATATGCGCCCAGCACAATGTTAAAGAGAGAGAACAGTCTTAAGAAGTGCAATAAAATTAAATTGTTCAACCATGTTCCACATTCACTTTATCCATTGATATTGGTGTTGCTTTATTTGATGTTTGACTTGTGATTTTTTTTCTGTGTTACCTTTGTTTATTTCACTTTCGTATTAATTAATATTCTATTGATACAATGGTGATTGATTTTGATGTGGACTCCCCGAAAAATATCACTAATGCAACACTGGAGAGGTCTTTATGCGTTGATATTTCAAGTTTGACACACCAGACTGTAAATGGGATAAAAATAACATTTCAAGAAGCGGGGAGTAAAAAAAATTGCAAAACATGACAGTTTTTTGCCTTTGCTTTCAATAAATCGCCAATGAAGAAATTGATCGTGAAATTGAGAAACTTTCTTGGGACACTTTTGGGTTCGTTCGCTTCTTTGTCGCGACCGCCACACACCAAGGTGGACTAATGGGTGGCCGTAAGAGAGGAAAAATGCCAGAAAAGGCGGGAAAATGACAATGTGAATGTAAATTTTAGGCACGAAAAAGAAAAATATTACAACTTTTTTTGGGCACAAACTCTTAATTCATTCATAAAAAATGTCACTTTTCATTTCACTCTCCATCATTGTGTAGTCTTTTGGTGTTTCGATGCGGAGAGACATATTAGTGCGAGACATTTTGAGAGAGGAGACAGTAATAGAGAGAAGAAAAAAAGATCAGCAAACACACCACATGATGAAGAATTGAATGTGAGGAGAAGACAAGAAAAGAAATGAATTAAGTTGTGTATATGGTACAGTGTGTTATACCAAGAAGCTAGACGATATTTATTTCAATAGCAAATCTCATTTGCATACGAACGACCTTCATAAATTGTAACTATTTAGTTCACAGAGCATTGGGTGAATTGTCTTCTGATAGATGTTGGATTTGCAATGAGATGGAAGAAGGGAGAATAAATACCATGATATTTTGTATAAACCACATCAATCAGTTGATTTTCCCGTCAATCAATTTCCTACCATGTTTACACTTGATGAGAAATTCCTTGAAATAACTTTCCGCAATTTTCATAATTTCTGCGCGACACACATTTTATGATCCATCATAAAAGCAAATAAAATTTTGTTTTTTGTTTTACAAGAAATTGCGTTTTGAAAGACCGCCAAATTCGTCCGTCACAAATTTTAAGTGTTCAAGACAATTAAATGAGACTCGACAAGTTAAAGGCGTTGCTTTGCTAATATGAAAGCATTTCCATAAGGGTATTGATTGATAACTCATTTTTTAACGCCCAAAAAGTCTTAATTTTCCCACAAAGAAAAGCCCTTCCTAGAAACTCCCCCCCCCTATCTCCTAAGAAATTCCTTTTGTCAGCATTAAATTCTTGTAAAAGAATCACGATCGTAAAGGGAAAAGTAGAAGTTTGAAAGAGAGACAAATGAATATGCCTCAGAGGCACGATGTAATTCAACAGTCCATTTGTGTATCAATTTAAATAATGTAGATTTTACATAGTAACACAAAACCTCAGAGATACATGAAAAAGGGTTACGTTAATTACCATTTGAAATTCACGATTTTATACAAAAGATTATAATGTCTCAAAGTTCTACTATGTACCTAAGTATAAAAGAGAAACATTTTCACTTGACTTTTGCCCACATTTCAAGTCTCCTGCTTGGTTGTTTGAAGCCACGTGGTGATCTAAAAAGAGAAAATATTTCTGCTAATAGACCCATAATTCTCTTGAAATTGTACATGTGGTATTTTCACGGTGTTACACTTGATATGTCTCCGAGGGATTTCAGTGGTACATAATTTAGCTCTCCGTGCACTAATTTGATTAAATTTCAATCTTTGCTCTTTTCTTTATTCATTTTTTTTTTGGTATTGTCGTTAGATAAGTGTTCATGTGGCTCTCGTGGGAATTCTCATGAATGTTAAATGAGCAAATTATTTTAATCAGTGATTGCAAAAATTGAGTAATAATTGCCAACAGGTGCTAATAAGGTGTTAATATTGGTGCCAAAAAGCACCTCTTATTTTGGTTGATCGCATCGGAAAATAGATCGAAATCGTGGTTAAAGAGTTTTATGGCATTTCAATGACTGAAGCAATCACCCTTTACATTAAGGTTGATCGTCCTAAACGGTCAGTGATATTGACTTTATTGCTAATTATTATAATGAGTACAAATGGAAAAATAAAATGAAAAATGAAAAGTCTTTTCACGATGTTACTGGTTGAGTGAAAGCGAAAAACTTGAACATTACATTTTCAACCTGTTATTCTGACACAATGTTTGTTCCGCTGCTTAACAATTTAATTAACTTCTTGTGAGTATAATATCTTATCTGGTAAAATTCTTCTCAAATAGTCATGAATCAATGTTATTTTATTGCTATTGCAAAAAATTTTGACTTCTGTCTTCAGTGAAAGTGATGGAAAAAAAATTTATCAGAAGTCTTGGCAAGTTTAAGTGTCAATTAAATGTGAAATTACTTAGATTTTCGATGGCTAAACACCATGTTAAAATACCTCCTGGAATTTAATGAGAGATACACACTGTGGTCAATATCATTCATCTATGATGTGGTATTCCAAGCTATATGCGAAAGTTATAGTTGAAGCTATATAAGATGAAAATAATAAGCAAAACTCACGAAATGTGTTCAAGTTTTTGAACTCCTAAAGCAAGCTCATAAAGCTCAACACCTCACCTATTTGCCCAGAGATTTACAATGTTCAATAAACTTCTTATATTCTTGACACAAATCCTTTTTCCACTCAGATTGTATCATGATACGTTAACGTGTGCTAAATGAGTCTTTGAGATGGTGGAAAAAAAAGTTGAGAGAGAGAAAGAGAGATAAAAATTTTGCATCGTTTTCAAGAGTTTACTTTGTGTAGATATAATTGGCACAATGTCTTATTGTTATCCAACTTTTTTTTTCGTTGATAGCTTATGCAGATTTTTCCAACCATATTGCTACATTCGTGTGAATTAATACAGTGAGCAGAATTGAGATTTAGACATTCTTGTGAGCGATTGTTTTTGTCAGAGAAGTAAATTTTATGAGTAAAAAATTTGTTTTCGCGCGCTTTTTTCTGTCAAAACTTGACATTGACGTTGGTTTAACGTCACAGTGACAGATGGGGAAAAAATTCAAAAACCCCAAAGTTGCATTCTATAGATACAAGATCTACAAGTTATTAATTAACTGAGCCAACAACGGTGAAAATTATGTGAAACTGATAATTTTCCCCCGCATGTGTTACGCTCATTTGCAGCTATTGCTGCAAATATTGGAAATCACTCCTCAATAACTTAATTGTCCCACTTTCTATATACTTATTTCCTCGATGTTAATTTGAGATACACTCTGAAATCCTCAACACCGTATAGATTTAACGTGGGTGGTATGATAAACTTCTATTTTATTCAACATATAAAAGTCATGTGTGGTATATATTTTAAATTCACATCCGCTCTCTTCACTTTGGCTTCTATCACCCAGTATTATATTAAAAGTGAATGAAACAGAGAGACATATATATTTTGCCAGTGAAGGGGAAATTGCCAAGTCTATAAAGAATCGTTTCAGCATTGCATAATGGCTTGTGGCTTGATTTTGTCGTTTTTCCAAACTCATGTTTTCAAAAGTGATAAAATGTGAAATTTTTCACCATACGAAAAATTGCCAATTTGTTTTCGTGGGATTGGTTAAAAAGAAATATACTTTAATCACGATTTAGATCCAGAACAATCTCGCGTTCTAAAATACTGGTGTGGCTGAGGGGAAAAATGTGAAAAGAATTTTTGTATAAACCCATGCCATGGTAAAACTGCACTTTTGTGTCAATTCTCTCGCAGTCTGAGTGAATTTTGCAAGAAAATGCCCATGCCAGAGAGTCACGAAGGTGTATTAAATACAAGGAGATATTAATCTTATTACATCTATTGCTTGGGCTTTAAGTGAAACACCTAAAATTGATTTTTTTTGGCCAAGAGTGGCAAAAACTACACGGCACGATCAATGGGTGAAAAACACGGGGGGAGTTTCTGAGAAAAATGTAGCAAAATTGCGAAAAACAAAGTAATGAAATTCAATTCGAACCGAATTAGTTTTAAATGACTGGGACACTTGAAGAAAAAAAAAAGCCAACTATCAGTGCACGGGAGGCAAAAAAAAGAGGCGATTTCATAAAAGTTTTTCTTCTTTTTTACACTGAAGAGAACAAATCACTTCATTTTTCGCCTCCAGTTCAACTACTTTAGCTCGACGTCCAATGAAAAATGATTGTGTGAAAAGTGTATATAGGTTTTTTGTACCGAATGTATTTCTAAATTTCATGGCAATGAAGTACATCTTATTTCACTGAAGATGCTAATGTGCTCATCGCCATGTTCAATTTGCTCATGAGATGCCATGTGCGCAGAAGGTTCGCTGATGAAGTGACTTGAAGTGTTAAATTTTGTATTTTAATACGTCTAACTTTTTTATGTTTTGCCTAAATTGCTTTTTTCAGCATCACTGAGAGGAATTTCCGTTGAAAGTTTGTTGATTTTCAAATAGTTAGACTCTTTTGACAGCTGTCATTTCGACATTTGACATTTGAACTTGTAATTTGCAACTGTCATTTGAAATTTTTTCTCAGTGCTCTTTTAGAAAGATTGTGTGGCTGGAAAAACTCGTCTACAAACAATACCATGAAGGGTGTATTGTTTTAAAAGGTTTTATTTTATGACTCCAGCACGCATATCGATTACAACACTTTTCCTCCTTCATTCATTTTGAATATTGAGAATTTTCACATCAAAACACCGACAAACAGCATGAGTGGTATATGGCAAAAGCAAATAAATTGAGAAGTGAGATATCTCAAATGGTTGGCTGGACAGAAAAAATAAAAGAGTTCCAATATCAATTGAAAATGTATGTTTTTTTTTCTCAATCACTTTTTAGGAGACACAGTGAATGAGAAAAAGGTACATTTCTCACCTCAATCGCTTGTTTTACCATAATATTTTGATTTATTGACTTTTTTCTCGTGCCCCTGGTTGCCCTCCACACCTCTTGGCTGTGAGTGTGTGTAAGTAATGAATGGAGGAGGCTTGTATAATGGAACAAGATAATTTTTATTGAGATGATATAATTCATTAACTATTGCTATCTTTCTTGTTAATACCTTCAACGCATCATCAACACGAGATATGCCTTTTTTGCCCTCCTTTGCCTAACATCATCTCACCAACTAAAAGAGCAATTACTGTAATTTATTAACTTGCATCACCAAACTACACCATTAGAGAGCGAGAGAGGATATGAGTGGATTTAATTCAGAACATATTGTGAGAAAAGATTTTAATTGAAATTTTCATTGGGCACTCGTGCACATGGTCAAATTTTCTATTTATACAAATGGTAATTGTGCTTACTTGCATATTTTTTCCAACCTTTTATTCCATAGTCTAATTGCTATTTAATTTTGACTGCCGAAAAAATTTGTGCACCGCACTTTTTATTGTCTCGCACAGAAAATTGTTGCGAACTTTAATTGTGGAAAACCTTGAAGATTATGATCAATTTTCTGCTGTTTCCATGATCTTTCTCGCGTCTCCTCTGACAGATTTAGGTCTCCCCGCATGTGTATACTTTCCATGCAAGTTTTCTTCCTGCAGCAACAGCAAAAGGTGAATCTCTTGCAATTTTTTTTGTTTTTTTGAGAGGGGCCTCAGAGAATGTACATATACTTGACTGGTCAGAAAAGTCATTTTCGAGTCATCTTTCTCATTAATCGTGGGCAATTGTGATGAGAAGGTGGCAAAAGTGTGACAAGAAATATTTGACAGTGTCTGAATTGGCGAATCGAGGAGGTAAATTTTGAAATTTTTCAGATTCAATATACCTGAGCAATCGTTAAGATATGATATATGCGTTCATATATTAAAGTGTGGCTCGGTAATTGGTGATTGGATTTGTTGCGAAATTTTTCACCCAAGCAACAAAATGAAGATGAGTTCAATTGGTATCGCGAGATGTGAAAGATGTCTTTGAAACGTTGGTTTTTTCTTGGCCTCCCGTGGCATCTGGTAATGTGAGAAACTTCTCAAAATAGATATCTGAGAGCCTCTGGGATATTGTTGAGTTAAATCAAGTGCTGAGATAACACTTGGGGGATAGTCAATGCGAGATATGGTGGAAAAAAAGCGCAAGTAATGTTGGTATATAAATTAATTTAAATTGGACAGTGAGAAAAAGTCATTTCTGTCTGACATCTGCGGGGAGTTTAAAAGGTAAAAGTGGGTATATCTTTGAAACTTGATCATAATGAATGTAAATGGGAATTGTTGCGATATATTGTCTCGATGGTTGCGAATTTTTGTCACAAATTGCGCGCGACGATGGATCAAAATGTTGCAAAGAAAAGCGAAAGGAAGCTGATTAATTGCTAGATCTCATTTCATCAGCAATTAACATCTCTTTTTGGGTACAACTGGCACTAATGTCTGGGCTAGTTTTGTCTCACCATAGTAAATTTTCACACATGCAGGGAGAGAGTGAAAAAATCATCATGTAATCAAATTATGCGAAAATTGAAAATTCTATAGAGAAACACAAATTGATGTGAAATTTGTGGTGAGACGGAGAAAACTCATAAGAGATATGCTTTGTTTCAATTTAATTTTTTTTTCTTACTCTAGTAACCGAATATAATTAAACATGTACAAGCATTTAAGATCTTATATAAGATGTAATTAATAATAGATTGCAAAATTTCACACTTCAATTATTTCGATGTCGCATGTTTTTTTTATAATTTTTTTTTTATTTCTTCAATAAGCTGACAATTTTTTCACTTTTTATATGAAATAACAATGTATAATTCTTTTCTTTTTATTTGATGGTAAAAGTTTTTATATACAATTCCTTTTCCCTATCGCTAACAAAAGGCCTGGAATTTAATTATCACGAAAATGTGAGGTTGTTCGTGTCATATTTTTATTTTATTTCTTCTATGACCGCTATAAAAAAATAGTGGCAATTATTTTTTAAGAGGTGTCTCTAAAAAGAGAAATGAAATACTCTCAGCGCTCTCTGGAGAAAAATTAAGCTTTTATCACGCTTTCATAAATTTAAGAAATTCTCTTGCATTTTCCACGCCAATTTCTGTTAATCACATCCAACAATGCAGCATTCATGTAAAATGCATGTCTGCAAGGAAAGGTAATAATTCTATGAAAATTGCTCTCAATTGTAATGAAAGATGCAACTCTCTCGTTTCATCTTTGAAGAAAATGAAATTTATGGAGGCTATATTGAGGCTATTATGGCACAAAAAAGGTGTGATAAATTGATTAAGGCTCCGGCGATACTTAATTTTGTGATAAATTTTGTGTCATATAAATTTGGAAATGATTAAAGGAATCACTTAATCATGGTGAAAATTGCATCAATTAACTTTCATCGTGTCTTTTGCGCCTTCATCGAGGATGTGCGAAATTGAAGCCATGTGATCTCACGATTCATATAAGTTCATGCTAATTATCCGGAAATTTTAAATTTCCCGCTATATATGTTGAATTATGATGAATATAAAGACAGCAGATTCTTGGAAACATTTTTTTTCGCCACTCAACTCAATAGAGTACAATGCACCATCTCCAAGATAAAAATTTCACTTTCTACACAGTCGTATTGAATTAAATACTAACAATAATTATGAAGAAAAAAGTATTAATTCTCTTGTACACGAATAATTTCCATATATTGTACAGCGGCATGTTTTTCTTTTTCCCAACATTATTTAATAGTGGTAATTTCTATGTTTTATTCCTTAATTGATACTAATTGATAATATTAGGAGAATTTAATTTTTTATTGCGTTGTAGTTTTTTGTTACCGTTTGCTTTGATGAAGAGAAAAAAAAAACATCAACATGTTGATTGGTGAGGGAAAAAGAGCTCGTCTCACATAATAAATTTAGTCGAGAAATGAGAAAGGTGCTAAACGTTTTTACGCCACTTAATGAAGTTAATATTGGGTGTTCAATATATCTTGATGTTGATGAGTCCATGAGATTTCTATGCTTTTGAGGGACGAACCCCATCATTAGATGGTGCAAAAAGTGTTACAAAATTTTAGATTCTCTATTATGAAAAATGTTAAAGATGTGTTCGTTTGCGAAAATATTCTGTTTTGCCGTGAATCAAAACATTTCCAATATGATTTTTTACTCTCTCTCACGCTAATTTGTCCTAAAAATGCGTTATTTGAACCTTTTAAATTCTTATGTAACTTAATTGTTGAAAAACATTGCAGCAAATTGTCGAAAATCACTGCAGCACATTAGGTTACGGCTACTGTATGGTTTTTACATTGAATCACATGAATTGAGCATCAGCAAATTGTTTTAACGCGTGTGTCCAGCGTAATTTAAATTAGCCGAATTATTTCGCGGACAAACGA
Source organism: Phlebotomus perniciosus (assembly GCA_918844115.2). Classification (NCBI taxonomy): domain Eukaryota; kingdom Metazoa; phylum Arthropoda; class Insecta; order Diptera; family Psychodidae; genus Phlebotomus; species Phlebotomus perniciosus. Next base: position 81,253 of record CAKKOB020000061.1, read on the forward strand.
TGTCGTCACGCTATTCTTTTTTTCTACATTTTACCAGCAAATGCAATATTGAGGGTCTCTTAAGGGAATTGTCACATTTTAAGAAAAAAGATTTCTCAGACAATTTTCTCCATTATTTTAATAAATAACGCACAGAGAGTGAATGAGTATAAAATCATTGATGGAGGAATTAATTAAAATTCGTGGGTTTGTCGTCGTTTGTCATTGTGTTATGACTTTTTATTCCACCTATCCTTCTCACTGTTTTCAATTGGTGCCTAATTATATGACAGAAATTATATTTTAAAGCATGTGGCTTGTGAGAGAGCTGATGTAGACAGAAAATTGGTACCTTGATCTACTCTTTTCATTGCTCAACATAGAAAAGGTGTGAGAGAGAAAGAAAAAAAATGAAGTTAAAATAATAAATTGTCTTTTAATAAGAGAGTGTTTCAATGTCACATGGACTTGGTGAGAGAATGTGTGCATAAAATAAAAAGAATTAAGTGTTTTGCTCTCTCATGATTAACTAATTAAAGTCAAAATATAATTTTGTTGCTCTTTTGTTGCTATAAAAAGCCTCGCTAAACTTTTGCTCTTGTAACTTTCAGATGCTGGTGGTATAGAAAAGATCATTGGCACAGTGAAGATCAAGAGGTGAGTTCTGTTTTTCACCTTCAACTTTGTTGTCAACTTCCTAGCATTGTAGTTAATTGTCTGCGTGCCCTCCTTTACATGGGGTGATGCATAAATTCATGAATTTTGCTATTATAATCCCCTTTTCTCACGTTTCCGGAAGTATAATTTTCAACGGTGTATTTAATTATCATTTTAATGGTAGAGATTAGGATATCTTATAAACTTCGCGTCAAAACATGTGGATATCATGCGGTGAGAAATAATAATTGAAACACTATGGCTCTTACCCTTGCCTATTTTTGGCGAAAAATTATATTATTGAGGTTACATAAACAATTTTCTTTCCTGAAACCACCATATGTGCGATCAATCATGATTTCACTGACGAGATAAATTTCTCAGAGTTCATTCACCGTGCAAGTTGTTTGGAAAAATTTGCAATTCTGTTTTATTAAAAGCTTGTGCAGATTTCCTGGCGAAATTGGACTATTTTCATGTGAAACTGTCATAAATAAATATTTTAAGCATTTCTAAATTGGTGAAAATATCATCTAGTTTTACACATTTATGCGTTTCCCAATATTGCAGTGAAATGCTATTAAAATCACACATATTTGTGATGCAGTTGCAGGTATATAAATTTAACACGAGTCGTGAAATCCACTAAATTGCCATCAACGCGATTTATATAAAAATGCCCCAGTAAGGTGTGAGTGCGTATATAAAAGTTAAATGTATGAAATTGTAGCATGATTCGATCATGATTTTTTAAAGGCCTCTTTTTAAACATCAAAAAGACCTATTACCGCTTCAGCATAGAAAAAGAAAATACCACATGTGAGTGAGAGAGAGACTCTCTGCAATATTATGCAATTTGGTGATCTTATTTTTACTCTTTTTCATGCTCTTTTCATTTTATTAAACTGGTTGCAATTTATTTGTGGTCGCGGCTTGTTATTGGTTATGTATGTTGGGTGAGACATGCTCTAAAATCATATTAAAAACTTCTCTTTTCGGACATTTCTCCTCGAGGCACCGCCAATTTTTCACCTGTATATCAACTTCACATGTTCCCAAATCGAGGAAGTTGTCTCTATAAATTCTCATGGGTGTTTAGGAGGCAAAAATTGCCACTACATTCAGATTGAAGATGAAAAAGACGAAGAAAGTGAAATGAGAGAAGGAGACAAAAATCGGTCAACATGTTATTATAAAATCGAGGTGGTTTTAATTGCTCGTTCTTTTTTTTGTTGTAACCTGGGACATTGCGATGATTTAAAAATATTTGAGGAACAGGTCTCAAGTAATAATTCACAAATTCCATAGATATATAGTCTCAATGTCTTAGTATCTCTTTTTCATGCTTCTCTCTATCTCTTTTCTTGTTGCGAATGGGAAACATGTAAATTCTCTCCTTATACGTAAGATTTTAATTAATTTTGCACTCTGCTCAATACCTTTGATTTAGCCAACTCTCGTGGCTTGTTTTCAAAGCTATGGAGTTGGCAAGAAAATGCTACATTTTCATGTAATCTTATCCGACATATTCCTTTTTCGGAGACACTCTCGCCAGAGTTCCATTGGAAATCCTGAATAAGACAATCTTTTGTCGTCACCTGACATATCAATTGCTGGTGAGGGAAATGCAATTAAATTTCATTTAATTGTTTGTTTTTCTGGCGGAATGGGTGGAATTGTGCAGATTTGCAAAAAGAAATTTCACGCATTAGATTTCTTTGCAAAATTTTATTAAATAAAAACACGAAAAACTGCATTAGCGTGTCGAGGAAACGAAAGATTTCAACGCTCCAATAGGAAAGAAACCCGATTTTTGGGTGGGCAAATTTCCGATTGATTCGCCAGCTTTTAATTCAAATATTAGCTGTGTCAATTTGTTAACCATTTTATTTCCTCAATGCTCGCAAATGTGGCGACTTTTTTTCCTGCACACTCGAGATTTTCATGCACGAAATTTCATTGAAAAACATGAGATAAATTGCTAATAAGTGTCACGAGATTGTCACGGCAATTACTCGCTTTATTCGCCGCATGGCTTTCATTTGAGGGCTTTTTTGTTTAGGTTCCAAACACGAGTGGTGAGGGCTAAAGAAGGTCAGGATGGATGGAATTTCTATATATCTGATGGGGTTTGTGACTAGGTCAGTTAATATCAATTGAAAAATTATTGCGATCATATTCGTGACTGTTGCAACTCATCATAAATGGTCAATTATTCAAGAGAGGTTTCACATTACTTGCTTCTCTTCTGTCATCAATTGCGCGATATGGAATTTAAATTCTTCTGTTATATTGTCTGTGAGTTGATTTGTAGACTGGAATGTATCGGGTTACTTTTGGGCGGCCAAATTGGTCAATTTGAAATTGTCTTCCGTGAGATGAAGAATTGCGATGACTGCTATTGGCCAATATAATCGTTTAGCAATCGACAATCGATTGAATTTATATTGAACGACAAATTGGCTATTGACAAATTTCATGTGAAACCTCCATATTGAATTTTATACACACGTGGAATAAATATGAAATTGTTGGTATAATTTAGTAAAATAACTCCATGTCATCTTTTTGTTACTGAGGACTTGACTGCAAGTAAGTCCATGTAAAAGAGTTGATGGATAAAAACAATAATTTAATTTGATATAGTGAAATGATACGTGAAGTGAAAATTGCGTCAAAGAAATCAAAAGTGCATAACTTTCAAGTCTGCAAACAATTGTAAATGAATGTGACGCAGTCATAATGTGAGAGAAAAGTGACACACAAAATGATGAATCTCCAGTTTGAAGAGACATTGCGCGGATTTCTTTGATATAATTTCCCTTCTTTTCTCTCTTTTCACTCCACCATCTGTCGCAATGAATTAATAATTGCGTATATAGAGGCTCCCCAGATGTGCCGCAAAATGCATTTTAATTAATGACACATTGGTAATTACTTGAAGAAGTTAATCGTTGTCGTCGCATTTGACCATTTAGATTATATGTAAATGATTAATTATGATTATGCGGCTGTTGATTTACACACAAATTGTCCACCATATATAAAATCTATATCACCATGCGGGGATTGGAAGATGATGGTTGGATGGTGGTAAAAAATGCTTAACTATATAATCCAACATGCGCGATTGCTATCGCAAAAGTTGTCTTTTCTGCACTGAATCACCGTTTCAAATATACCTACATGATTTTTTTCTCTCTAATAAATATCTCTGTAATGTTTTGTGTTAGATGAGGGAAAAAATAACAGTCAAAATAATAGCGATAAAGAGTTTCTGACTTATGTAAGTGTTGTGAAAAATTATGTAAAAAAATCACATCGACAGACCCTCAATTTACGAAAAATTACTGTCGCTAAATCGGTACAAAAAACGGTTTTAGCAAAATCTCCTGAGCTGTAATTTGTTGAAATTGATGAGCAGGAAATTCATATTATGCGCAAAATATTACTTTTGATCAGTAAGCAAAAACAAAAATATCTGTATTTTATAAAATAAATTTTAGTCATAAAAAATATCATTTTTCAAGCGCCTATCGAGCGCTCGTTTTGCAAAATTTTTATTCTGTTAAATTCTATGTGCTTTTTAGGCGATTATTTGATAAATTTTCGTTAAATTTCTTTCTTGAATGTCCTGCAATAATTTAAAACGTATTTCTAAATCATTTCAAGCAAAAAATCAATGGTTTTAAAAATATTTGACATATTCTGTGAACGCTCGTCTGGCGCTCATTTGAAGAAACGTCCTTCGGAATGTCTTTTAGGCGCTTTAAATTCCTTCGACATTGAATTCCTTGCAAATTAATAATTTTTTTATGATTAGGTTGCACAAATCATACAAATATCATAAAATATTTTCTTTTTTCTTTCTGCTGGGTAAATTTTTTCCCGATAATTTTTTTTACTACTCATAAAGTTATAGCATTAAAAATTATTATTGAGAAAAGCAATACACAGTGCCTCGTGTTTTTATATAGAAACACCAGCAGCAAGAAAGTATGTGGAGGGAATGAGGTGAAAAAAGAGAGCAACATGCGTATATGTATTTTAAACATGTGTGCAATAATATTGAATTATATATCAATATATATATTTCACCAAGTTGATCTAAATTAGTAATTAAGTAACAAGTCGAGTGTATCGCTCGCTGTGAGTTTAAATAATATCGTTAACATGGAATAATATATTCATCTAATTTGACTGGGTAATTAGAGGAGAATGAAGCGAGAAAAAGAAATTTTTAACTTCAACTTTGTTGCAAAAATCATAGGTGATGCATGGGAAAAAGTTCCATTTCGCGGTGAAATATAAGGAAATTATGGATGGAAAAGGAGGAAGAAGATTGTGTGTGGATTAATTAAAATTCACAAATTTTTTTTATTTTTCAATTGTGAATGTGGGATTTGCGTCTTTCACTCACCTTGTTCTTAGTGTTGGCCTCGTGTGATTCTTGGCCGAAGGCGGTGCTTTAAATCCTGTGGAGTTGGCATGTAGAAGCTGACTTGCACTGGTTCTGGGCAGTCTGGGTGATGGATTCCCCGTTCCTGGTCGCACAGGACCAGCTGCCGACACGAGTGTGAGGAATCCAATAAGAACACTGGCCTTTAAGGCCCACATTGCGTTGCTGGATGAAAATATAATTTTGTCACTGTTTTTTCCTGTCTCTGTTCGAATCTTGGTCCACCTCCTTTCAGTCTCTGTTAGATTTATTTTTAACTTTGTATGCGGTGTTCTTGGATGTCTTTTATTTCGAATGGGGGGAGCAGATTAAAATTGAAAGTGACACACCACAGTGAAGGAGTTGCAAGAAGTTAAAACCTCCTCCGCGTGTGCTAAAGATCTCAAAAGGTGACAATGAAGAAAAAAAATTGTTAAGATTTCAATTGATTCTTTTTGCAAGTCTTGCTCTTGTGTTCCAATGCGATAATGCAAATTTGCATAACTCGATGGAGATTTAATGTGCGTGTGTTGAATTTCTTCTTATTATTTTCTCACTTCTCCTCGCACTTGAAGAATTTTATTGACGAGTCGTGTGGTTTTCTTCTCGTGTGTCCAGATTGACCGGAAAAATGCACCAGTTATGCACTAGATACTTTATAGCACGATTAAATGGTTGGATACAAGAAAAATATATATGGATGATGAAAAAACAACTTCAACACTAATTAATTAAATTCTCTTTTTTCATCATTCAACTCTTTCAATTTATCATGACTCTCGAAACTTTTGCACTGATTTTTCTCTTTTGCTAAACATACCATTAAGGGTATTAGCTTTTGACACTGAATGCAATTGATTTGCAATTTGGACACACTTTAAAACTCACGCTTTGCACAATGTTTTCTTTAAAAGTTTGTTTGTCTTTTCAACTTTTTAGGGCTTTTTTTGTTGGTGCGGTTTTTTTAGTCGTTCATTTTTGCTGCATTCAGCATTAGTAACACTTTCGGTATTGTACGAAATTTATAGTCTCTTTTTCTCAGCTTCCTCACGGTTGAAATATCCGGGCGTGTTGAGTGTAGGTGTTTTAGGAGCACATTGATTTATTAAAACTGGGTGTTTTTTTTCTCCTCAATAAACTTTTCTATCAACTTTCTTATTGAGCAATTGTACGGTTATGAATCACTATAAAGAGAAATGACCACTGAAAAATTTTTCGGCACAAGAGCTGTTGAGTTTGATTGATTTAGGGTGATTTCTTATTGTGTAAAGACACACTATGGGGGCATAAAATACAAATGGTGTTTTAGTTGGGTCTCTCACACACTTGTCTGGGTCTCTTTTATCCTCGGATTTGGGTGTTAAATGATGTGGTGAAGGTGCATTTTGTAGCAAGGTAAATAAATATGAAAAAAATTATGTGTAAAGGTAAGCCACGGAGGAGTTGCGAATGTTAAAAAAAAACTATATCTTCACGTATACACTTTGGAGGAGTTGCAAGTGCTGAAAGCACAAGAAAGCCAAGAGCGAGTATTAAAAGCACAACCGTCTCGAATCGCGGTTCAATTATTTCTGTGGCGGCTGGTCAATGCGATAGAGTCTATTCCCAAGTGAAACAACAAAATTACTGATGGTGGTGGTAACGGCCGCCGTGGATATGACAGGTAATAGCAGACGCAAAAGATACTAACCAGCGCAATTCCATACCATTCATAAGCCTCAACTATAGGCGATGTGTGTAGTATTTTTTCCCTCCACCGCTGATTCCGTCTCTTTTCGCACACATTCATTCACCTTCTCTTCTGGGTAGTGGTTTTGTCTTTTGAACTTTTTTTTCTCTCCACCCATGGGTGTATTACTGCAATATGATATGGAATATGGGCGCTTTTTTCACTTTATACACCGCAACTCTATGATATTATTGTAGGAGAGTTTGCGTTGAGAGATCGAAGGGAAACTGATGTGGAAGGGCTATTGAGGGACTGATGGATATCAACTATTTTACTATAAGCATCAACCATTTCAATGCATTAATAAAAAGCCACCAGTTGTCGACTTTGCGCCATGCGAAGAACTTTCACTAAAAACGACGATTAAGGTGCTTGTGTGAGTATTGGATGTGGTGCGCGCGCGCGAGTAGCAAATCTTCAAACATACTCGAAAAGATATATTAAAAAGATGAAAGACACTTTAGGATGGTCGTTTGAGGGGTTTACGAAGCGAATTGGGGGTATTTTTCCACAAGATGACTTTTCTATTGACCTAGGCACCACAAACGACCATATTAATTTTATCATTAAATACATAAGCACAGCTTTGCGGGTAATTTTTACGCATATCGACTGAACTTTCCGAATGACCCTAGGCTCAAGTGGTCACACATACAATGTCGGATGTTGAGTGTGTGAAAAAGAGAGTGTGACAAGTGCGAAGGAGGAGGAAGAGGCAATATTCAATGGACTTCAAAATGACTTTTCATGCAAAAGAGATTTAAGAGACAATATGTCTCTTCTAATCTTATAAATATTAAATTTCTTCCTGCAATGAGAGGCAACTCTCTAATCACCGTTCGTCTTGACCATACCTAGCATGTAAAATCTTTTTTTTTTCGGAGCCACCATTCTGGTATGGGTCTCTCACCTCTAAGATAACCAAACTGTATATAGTGTTTGATTTATTGAATACACCATAAGTCCATGGGTTGTGGAGATACAATGCAGAAATTGAATTAAGTTTTCCACACTATCTGGTGACACATGAAAGAGATTGAAATAAAATTGAAGAAATATTTTTGCATGTGCGTTAAGTGGAATTTTCATGTTTAGATGGAATTTTCATAATGGGAGTAAATAACCTCTTTTGAGCTCAACGAGGATAAGACCGCTCTGTGCATATATCGTTGCAAAAAGAACCAGAGTGGTTAAATACTATTTTAGTGGTATGCGACTCAGAGTGAGATAGATGTTGACATACCAAAAAAAGATTGAAAATGTGTATAGAGCTTGTATTAAAAATAACCTATTTGAATCACGTAAGATTGAGCACCATCGTGAGGAAAATTGCCTCAAGTGATTAAGTTTTAATTTAAAATGTTATATAGCATAAAGAATTGTAATGCACATGTCAATAAAAATATGCCTTCAAAAGAGTGCGAGAGAAAGATTATTGCAAATTTTTTATTTTCCATTTTCAATTGAAGAATTAACTCTTTTTTTCTCTCTCCTCGAACGCAAACAATTGACATAATCATGTTGTTTGTGAGTGTTGAGAAATGTCCTTGCCAATATATAATTTTAAAACTTGTCCCTTTACTTGTTGACTTTTCACTCTGATCTTGAAGTTCATCAATGCCCGGTAAATTTGTAAAAGAAATTCCTCAATTTTCTCTCTAAGGTTTTTTTTTGTTGCCCTCACTTGTGTCTCGCCCAAAAATTATCTCTACAAACATTTTTTATGCCACCAATAATTACATTTCTAATCAAATGATCTCTCAAAGAATTTGAATTACTCAGCATTTTTTTCTTGTCGAAGTTCCAAAGTGTTTGCCGAAAAAAAAGACTCGTTGCATACAAATTTAAGGTGTTAAAAGTGTACAAGAGATGAAAAGTGATTATTAGGTTTCACTCTCAGTTGGGTGTTTAATTGACAGCCAACTTACCAGATGAGATTCATTGTTGAAGTGAAAAGGTGAAGAGAAAAGATAAAATACATACTTCATTTGTTCCGATGATTTCGCTCTATTTTCTTCTAACCACCAATCAAAATGGTATTTAAACTTGATGGATTTCTATAAGTTCGCATTTGTTCAAAATTACCTCAAGTATAACAGCAATTTTCTTACCACTTTGCCAAGCTACCTTCTTTTAAGCATCTTTTGCTTGGCATTACATTGTGCTGTATACCCAGGCATTTTTATTTCAATGGCATTTCGCTCCTTCAAGATATACTATGCACTATCGATTTTAATTGCATTCAATTGATTGCGAGTGATTTCTCCGCGAGATCTGCAATGATGTATTGTACAGAGAGCATTTTGTTCCTGGCATGATTTTACATTGCGCTCACAAGCAAGGGGTGACTCATTGCAGAGAGGTTGATCTTATCATGGAAATTTGGAGAAATTTCTAGCAGAAAATTCACCATAAACTTGCTTTTGTCTTGACGAAACGTTTAAGAAAACAACTTAATTTTTAGTTCAAAATTTCTAGCAGAATTAATAAAATTTCCAACGGAAATTTAACCGGATTTCTAACAGAATCCATAGTAAAACCTTCTTGAATTCAGAGCAGTAGCTTTGTAAAATTTATAGTGAAAGACCCATATGACAATAAACTCGCGATATGAATCGCCTCCCGCTGAGGAATGATTAAAGTGGAAGTGAAACATAAAAACCTTTCTTGGATTTGCCTAAACAATGAAATTGCACTCTAAAATCCCTTCACTGCAATGTAGAGCAAATTGTTGGACACACCAATCTCTTTGTATAAAGATAAATATTTAGGTCACTTGTTAGATCTAAAGCAGAGCTTTTATATTATATATATAACTTTTGGAAAAGTGTCCCGAAATTGAGGTTTGTCTCAACGATAAAGTCATTTCGTTTACTATTCTCTTGACCTTTGATGTTGAAGTATGGCATTAACCTCGTGTATTCAGGGCTTGGTTCGCGTCTGAGGGTTATGAACGCCTATCCCATATTTCATCTTCCAGGAATTGAGGCATACTTTCCCGATGATTGGGCTATATTGCAATTCAGACCAAGCAATTTTCAAATTACTTGGAAATCAATCAATCAATCGCGAAAGTTTAAATTCCAGAGTTTATAGAGCACCACAAGGAAGGAAAATTGCAGATGACATACAAAAGTCGTTGTTCCAACTCTTTTTCATGTCTCTGTAAGTCAGTTTCACATACATTTACATTTGAAACAATTTTGCAGTACTTTTCCTCATATTTGCCACCTCGTTTGATCATTATCGAAAGTATCTGAAAATCATATAATATCACGTTACTGAAGGTGTTTTGATTTTTAGCTATGCTCATAGGTATTTTGTGTCTTTCTTCCTCATACCATATCTCACTCTAATACACTCTATTTTCAATATGCCTTGTGACATGGTATCAGACCATGAAGGTAATTATTGTAAGTGCCAAGCAAATTCACATAATATAAAAGGTATAAAAGCAAATAAATTTCATAATAAGTCTATAATGTTCTTTTTATGTTCATTCTCACACTTTGACTCTGATTTTCTGGTCAACTCGCCTTGTGGTCGTCACCCTGTGTATTTAAGTGAAAATATGGTTCATACCCTTGAGTAATTAGCATTGCTAATTAACACGAAAATGCTCAAAATGTTTAGGTTTTATATTAATAAAGTTCTCCCCACAATTAATTTCAAGTGTGTTGCTTTTTCTGTTGAAAGAAGACGTTTGGGTGTTAAACTCTTAAATTTTTTGGAAATTTTTCAGCTGTATAATGAAGAAGTTTTTCGAGAGATTTGACTTTGAGAGAGACTTTAGGTTTTAGCTGTGTTTTTTTGTCATAGCGGTTAAGCATTACTCAAAACAACAAATTCGTGTCGTCCGATAATTGCGACTTCCCAGAATATTCACGGGACAGTAAATAAATCACTTTGACTTTTGAACTTTACTTCTGGAACAAGAACAAGAAGCTGGTGTCTTAGGCGAACCTGTTCTTATAATTTTATTGTTATTCTATTTAATAGATGTCTAAAAGAAGAGTTCTATGGGGAAATAAAAAGACGCAGTGAAAGAGGTAAAAAGATATGAATTTGCGACTCACTTTTTTTTTACTTTGAAAATTCCATTGATCTTTCCAAGAGTTGAAGGTAACACCGGGTGATCATCTTTTAAAGGTTCCGTGTATTGATTTGTGTGTTGAGATGTTTTCTCGCTGTCCAACATTGTTTACGGTTGATTGTTGTGTAAACAAACTCCGTAATGTTGGAAAAACTGGGTGGGAAAAAAAGACGCCCAAAATTAATTAAATTTATTTTTATAGTCTCCCCAAGCACGTGAACTTGGATCTCGAATGTTTGGGGGGCTTGAGCACTTTTTCTCGCCTCTCCGGCGAGTCAATTTATTCAGGAAGCCAAACACACGTTGCATTAATTTGTTCACAATATTTGCATACAGCGAGTTTACCGTGTTTACTTTAAAAGTTGTCGTTTTTTCTGTACCATCACTCGAAAAATGTTCATTGAAATTTATTTTCACCGACTCTACTAGAGATGGTATCATCTATTTTGTACTACTATTACTTATTTACTCTAACTACCGCGTTATTTCCTCTCGCCTTTTTTCGTATAGGTACATATCATTCAGAGAGACATTTCAAAGTGATTTCTATTAACATTTCCAAGTGGCGAGATCACATGAAAAGCCACAATGGCATTCGGGAATTTTCAATTCACAGCATCCACCAGACACTTAGCATAATCTTCATATAGGAGCTTTCTAACTACATTTTCGCATTATTTATGGCTGCATTTGACCACAGAGACCAAACATTTTAAAATGATTCATAAGATCGATGGACTTTTGAGACTTCCTTCAACATTTTCAATCTCATATTTTACACCCGGAGACTCGCTGAGAATTCAATGAAACAATGTGACGACATACGGCAAATTTATTGATAGTGTCTGAGCTATGCCGCATAGAAATTTCACACAAAATATAGCAGATATGGAGGGAAAAATGTCATGCAAAGTAGGTAGTAATTTCTTAAAGTATAATTTCTTTGCAGCTTTTTTGTTCCTTTCTATTGGACACACGAACAGTGATTTTGTTATGGCATTTTTTGCCATGTAATTGCATTTAATTGCTGTATGCCTTCGCGTCAAATTTCAATTTTTGCGTTTATCACGAAAATGAGAAGGTGAACAAGATATTTTTCAATCAAGTCCATGTGGAAGCATTTTAGGAGTGTTACATTTTTATGAAACAAGTGCAATTAAACAACAACTTAATTTGTGGGTTGTTTAGGCCATTATAGAAAAAATATATTTATATTGAGGGGAAATTAAGTGTGAAATAAAATGCACTTTGTGGACTTTTTATGTAAGAGACCTTTTCCTGTGTGCATAATTGAAGCATGTGGAACTTGATGTGTGCAATATTAGTGGTACTTTGAAAGCCCTCTCCTCTCTCCATATATCTGTAATGCTCGAGGAAAAATACTACGAATAGCATTTGATATTGCATTATACTTCAATGAATTATAGTTATTAATTGAGTTGAAGGAGAGACAGAGATGGTGGACATGTCTCAAGAAGTCTTTCCTATATATGTGAGACTGAGGGAGAAACAATAACTTCTTGGAGTGCACGGAAATGTGCAATTGTGCTGGACTGTTGAGACTAAATGGATCAAGTTTCACCAACTCTTAAACGTCAATATTTTAGTATTATTAAAGAAGTTAACATTTCAATATTTCATGCCCAGCAAAATGCTTGCAGACATTAAAAGTGAAAGAGCGTGGCTATTTAAATCAATAAATTCCCTGGGTCTCAAACTCAAGTGGCAAATTCTATAATTCTCCCATTGCCAATTCTCAACAATAAATATTATTATACATTCTTACTGAATTACCCAACTTGGGTATTTCTCTATTTTTTTTTAACTCCAATCCATTCTTCCAATTCTTGATGCTGAAAAAACCGACATGTAAGTCAAATTTTCTAAATCACGTCAATTGTTGCGGAAATTTGAATGTTTGTGCATTCTAATTTCCTCTACCATTCAGTATATGTGTGGCTGCGTATGATCAAAGAATGGAAGTTCGTGGGAAAATGCCGGTGTGTGTATTTTGATTTATAACCCCACAATAATAGAGTTTAATTTATTTGAAAATTACATTTATTATATGTATAATGCAAATGAATACTTTTATGTACAAATGTCTTATTTCTCTCTTTTCCTCTTGGCATGTCCATTTTCTACAATAATAAACTTTAATTCGACTCTATTTCCCCTTCCTTTCTTCCTACTGTTATTATACTTTTTTTTGCCATTGCACAAATTTTCCACTTTGGTGAAATATGAGCTCGCGAAAGAGATTGAAAAGAAGTATAAATTTTATTTACTTATTAGCAATAAATATGATAGAATCATATTTATACATCAAAATATTTCATGAGTGTGAAAATGAGGGAATTTTTTTTTCGGCGCATTCTTCCAAAAAGACGCGATGTTGTGCAAGTCTCTGTGAATCTCCCGCAAAAGAGTTGTTGAATTTCACGTGAATTTGGCTTATAGTGTTACTTCAAATATATTACACAAATATTTGCAATTTTCACTTGAAATATTGCAACTCAATTGATAGATTTCTAATATGAATATCATCATCGTGCAAAAAATTTTAATTAATTTCATTCGTGTGAAGGTCTTATCAGTTTATTCAAATTTGCACCTCGCGATGATCTCTTTTATCTCCTCTTAAATATTTTGCCAAAAAATATGTGATCAATTTCAATAGATTTACGTGGAAAATCAATTAGGAATCAGGGGCATATCAGCATTAAAAATCTGTTGAAATTAAATTTCTAAAAATAAGTTTTTTCTTAACAAAAACTTTACTAATTTAATAACTAAAGTATCTAAACTTTTTTTGCAAAAAAAATTCTTTTGTCAATCAACGATTAACCCCTTTAAATTCATAGATCAAATACCTATTGAAAAAAGTTTTGGCACCATTAATTTTCTCTCTTGGCATTCGTGACTTAATATGGTAAATATAAGAGTGAAGACCATCAAAATTTTACGCATTATTAAATCACGCAGAAATTATCTTTCCAGTATTATTGAAAACATTTATATACATTAATTTTTTCAATGAGAGATATTAAGTAATGTGATAGGTAAGAGAAGCGGAAAGGTTAAAAATTGCACAAAAAATACAAAAAGTCATAATTTTTTGCAACAAGGCTTAAAAAAAACTTTTAAAATTTATTAAGTTCTTCCTGATTTCTCATTAAATCGATTTCTTTCTTTGTAATTTTTCACTCCATAATCCCACTTTTTGACACACATAGCATCTATGATCTCATGGCTAAGGCAAGTGATATGCCCATGAGAATAATGTTGGCGTCGTGCAGCAAATAGAATTTATGTTTATCCAAAGACTTGAGATATTTTCACATATGTATGCTGGCTTCTTCTCCGGAAACAAATGTACACAATCAATCGACTATATTCAAGGTTAAAATTGATATGGCGTGGATGATTTAAATGAAATGGGATGTGCTCAAAAGACTCTCCCTCACGATGAGATCACAACCTTCCTCACGGTTGGAAGGGAGTTCAAATTATAAGTTAAATAACTTGGTGCAATAAGGAAAAAAAAGAGAAGAATTTGTAATTTAATATTCCAACGCTGTAAAACATGAAAATCATGACTATTGCTTTTATTTTATTCTTACGAAATAACAATAATTGTGATGCTTATCGATGGATGTTAATTAAATTCATGCAAAAAATCTGCCATTGTGCACCCAAGGGAATATAATTTAAATAAAATATCTCTCGGGTTTTTCATCGTTCAATCATTGAATTATGTCGTGATTTGCGAATGAGATGAAATCATTGGTTGTTGATTTTGCAACATAAACCATTGATTGATACGCCTGATCATTAAACCACTTGTCTCATTAATTGATAAATAATTGATATGGTGGAATTTGCAAGGGATATTTGCATGGCTTTTTAGTCGTCCAACGCGCCAGAATTTTCCTCAAATTACATACCTAGCTTCACAAAGTTATGTGAGAGTAAAAAAAACGACCACTTAGTAATATAGCCTTTCGCATAGAGAAAAAAAGAGCCTTAAACGTTGTTCTACATTCAGTCTTAAAAGACATATTAATTGCACGTTTAATTGTATATTTTTCTTTCTATTGAACTTTCTGTGTCGCAAGAGTAAATTGCTCATATCAATACTGAGTCGTCAATTAAAGTGAGGATAGTGAGAGTGAGTTAACTGAGGTGTTTGCCTGGTGGAAAGAGGCGCAAAGATTATAATTTAACCTATAAACACCGGAGGTGACTGGCGCTACTATTTCACCAATTTCCAATTAACCATGCATTGAATTGTTCAATCACACGGTGTCTCATTGCATGGATTTTCATGAGAGAGGGCTTGACAGAATCCAGAGAGAGAGAGAGAGAGAGGTGCACAAAAACTCACGTGAATAGTGAAAAATATTCGAGTTGATTGCAAATATTGAGGTGTGAGTGAAAGACTTAAGAATTTGTCGTTCACTTTTGCGAACGGCAATATTTCAGCATATAGGAGCTCATTATCTAAAAGAGGCAGAATGCGTAATATTCATTTTCAGCTTGCCAATAAGATTGAAAATCATTAAATTTCGTTTACTTTTGACAGGATGAATAGATGGCGCGCTAAAATATGTTTGGAGAAAGTGGCTTGGCTAATTTGAAAGAAAATTCAATTTCAACACGGTTAGCAACATCATTTCTCGTCTCTAAGACATAAAAGCAAAAATTTAATATTATAAAACGGTTTTGGTGTTTCTTCTTTGTGAATTTCTAATTGTTTCATCAACTACAAGGCCATGTCCCATTGAGATACGGCGACTTATGATCTTCTTATCAAGAAACATATTCTTGGGATCAAAGGTGTAAACATTTTGCGCGAGGTCCACAGATGTTCAGTTCAGCGCTTTTTGTAATAACCCATCCAATTTGAATACGATAAAAATTTGGAAGGTGATTGAAATTTAAATATAGTGGTCGGAATTTTCTAATTCCGCCAAAATAAAATCATAGAATAATTCCAAAATTATGCGACTATAATTTTTAGTGAATTGATTCTGAAACTCTCAGATCTTTTTTTTTTTGAAAATGATGATTTCAATCTGCTACTGTGAAATCAAATTATCGCTTGGCGGAATTATAAAATCCCGACCGATATCAATAATTTGTGATTGGCTAAATATTCCTCTTGAAAAAGAGTTAATTCATAAATGTCACAGGGTTGGGCGCGCATTGCGTTGCTGTCTTTTGTATGGTTCTGACAAGGAAATTTTCTGCACATCAAGATCGCAAAGATTGTGGTGCAAAAATCACTCTATAGTCGCCTCTGAATAAACGAGCTGACTTGGTCAAGTGTCTAAATCTTGTGCAAAGTCATCGTATAATTGGATACATAGATTGTCTATCAGATCAAAATCGCCCACCTCCCACCTTCTCAAGTCACCACATTTAGTGTCTCTCTTGGCATGACACACAGAACTCTAAGGAGATCTTTTTTTTTGCTCAATCGATATTTGTCGGCGTGTGCAATAAGTTAAATTCACATAAGATGCAGTAAATGAGATAAAGATTCAAAAAGTTGTGACACTCTTTTTTACTCCCTCTTTCTCTTTATAAGCATATTGCAACATTGTATAAGGTTTTTGGTTGTATTATATACGAATATAATCTTGTATGAAAATATGAGATATATGCCAGCAATTACTGTGGCAGCAAAATTTTCTGGCGACAAATTTCTTCGAATGAGGAAGAGATCGCGGTCGATTGTGGGGTTGCAGTGGGTGGGATGGGTGGAAGATATTTGTGGTTATGAATTTATTGCAGCAGCATGAAAATGGGGCGAACAGCAGTAATTACGTGGCCAATGTACCGACCAAATGCGCTCTGTTTATTGACCCACACAAGATTTGCGTAATGCCTTGTATTTCTTGGCTCGCCACATTCAACATATATGCTATGTAGGTACACATTATGTATATATGGATAAAAAGGTATAGCCATTATATAGAAGTCGCGCACAACACGATCACCCAATATTGCTGCACACACCAAGATCATGTAAAGTGACCAATTTAAATGGAGGGATTCGCGGGGCGTGAGTGAGAATTGAGTGAGTGAGACAGTTGGAAAAATTAGCCATAAAAGTGAATTTACTGGGCAATTGCATGAGATTAAATTTTCAGAGGAGGAATAAAACACTCGATGATTATGGTATAAATAAATTCACTCGATGGGTGAACAACATGGGAACATTCAGGTGGGAACTACATGCAAATTAGTCTGGGGTACAAATACTACAAATGAGATGAACATGACAGTTGATGAAGGGTTGATCACCCCGCAGTATAGAGTAGGAAATCCTGATAAGTGACTGATTTAATGATAGCGCACGACTCATATGAAGAATTCTCATTAGCATTGATGTTCAGGTATAAAACAAACAATTTTACATGTTGGTATTTTCTCACTGTGCCATCAGTCGGTGCCATCAAATTAATGGATGCCTTTGTAGGCAACGAAGAAGACAAATGTGCCGTGTAAACATCACGACATGTCGTGTATATATTAATTATATGGTAAGAAGACGCTGTGTGAAATAGGCATTTCATATATGATATGCTCCACCTCATTGATGACAGAAAACCCAACTAGGAATTAGTGTCAAAGGAGTCTGAAGAACCATTATGTCTGAATGGTCTTTAATGTAAATTTTCAACCCAAACCCGCGTCAAAGTAGCAAAATGATGATTTGATCAATGAAAAGGTGACAAATTGATGCACCTGCACTCCATATGGTTGGATGTCACATGAACATTTAAATAACATGGATAAATATTTGCATATAAAGTATATATGAGGTAAATATAGAATTTCACATGCAAAAGACAACATCAATTATTTAATTTCTCATTAAAATATAACTTGTAAATCCACTGAGATTATATCACCTGTGAATTTATTTCGCATATATGAACGTGTGCTGTACAGAGGTAAAAAAAAGAACATGTGCTGAAAAAAATGCCTTTTATTGCATATGGTTCAAATTTCACCTGCAATCAGATGAATTTTGCCACAAAACCCACTGAACTTATTACATCTTTTAGGAGCGTGATTCGTGCGCCGTAAAAAAAACAAGATCGCGAAAGAGGCGCAAAACAAGTCCAATAAAACCACTAAAAGAGCTCAAATTGTGAATGAAAAGATATAAATTGCAATTTGATTGGACCTTTCATGCATTTTTGTGGTTCTTTTCTCTATAAATTGTTGTTTAATTAGGATTGTCTGATGAAAATAGCTAAATTTCTTTATTCTTTGACTCTTATGTAAGTCACCGAGAACAAGAGGCAAAGCAAATGTTTTTTTATGGCCACAATTGAAGAGATTCCTATAAATTGTTGTTAATATGAAGCAGAAAATGTGTTACATTTCACACTCTCAGTTTTATAGTGGTCAATTGCCATTTCTACATCTCATAAATAAATAAAGAAAATTTCTTGTTTAAAATGTTGCTCATACCAGCAATTGATCCAGATCTACAATAGTTGGACTTTTTGTGTGTCATAAAACGCATTTTGCCGCAAAAGGATCCCCGGTGCTTGTGTAATTCCATTTACTTTTTGTTACCAGACTTCCTTTTACAGTGATCTGTCCATAAAGCTCTGAATGTGCACTTTTCGCCAATATAAGAGGAGAGTATAATGTTTGAAATTGAGGAGAAAGAAGTTTGTGAGGCTGATAGATAAAATAAATAAATTGAAAAGTGTCTGAGACGGCTATTGATATTAAAATTGATCGTCAGAGAAGCGTCATATACGGTGTAACTTAATGGATATATCAAATTGAAAGGCTATTGAATATAAGAAAATGCAAAATTGACCACATAATCAGTAAAGGTGTCTCTTTCTCCTCCATCATGAATATTTTGTGTTGCAGAAAAATAAGAAGAAGAAAAAAAAAACTTGTGCGAAATATATTTGCTAAATTATGTTTTCAATATCTGGGAGAAATATTGTCGTCTCTCTTTCATGAGACACAACGCTCAATTGCTCGACAATTACGTAAGAAAGATATGGGAAGGAGATGGCGAAGAAAAGTCTGAGCAAGTTGTTCATTTCATGCTTTAGATTGTAATGATGACAATTTATTTCATTTTACCCATTAGCAAAATTCTATACAAAACCCTAAATAACAAATGATTTATTAGTGAGCTTTTTGCTCATTGAGATTGATTGGACTCTTAGCAATGAATCTAAAGTTAAAAGCTTCACTGAACTTGATGGAAAGGTGTTTGATTTACACCGTTCCGGTTTAATTCGGCAAACGCGAGTGAATGCACAAGTTTGACCTCTCTGGCTAAAAATCGCACGAGAAATCTTGTGGAATGGCTTTTAGAGAGCCCGAAGGGGATGGCAGTTGAGGCTAGTAAACTGTTGTTAATATACATTACACGTGTATTATACACAATTAAATACAGGCAATTATGTAAAGGCGAAATAATTAAATTTTGCTAAAATATTCAAATTCAGAACTAAACGTTTTCTGGTTGAATGTGTTAAACGTAATATCGTACGCCTTTTTATAATTAAGTGGTTAATTTTCGAACATGGTCTGATGGCGTCTTTTTATTTCTTTAGCGAAATTATAAAGTTCCAATTCCGATTAGATTCAAAACTATTATAATATGTAAAAAAAAATTCGAATCGATAGATTTTTTCCAAAAATATTATTTTGCGTAAATTATATAAAATATAAAGCAAAAAGTTGTATAATTTTACAACCGCCAACATAACATATTGATGAAGGAGAAAATGGCTAAAATCATTTGTCACCGAACCACAATTGCTCTCTAAAGCGATTCAAATAATTTATTGAATGTTGCATTTTTTGTCATTGCAACGTACGAATTATTATTATTGTTTATTTGATGATTAATGTCTTCCGTGTGTGAGCGAAAAGGTAAAAGTGGAAGACGATGAAGATAATGACACTTTATTGTACTAAATAGCATCTTGTGAATCCTCCATCATATGCGGTGTGTTCTCTTGAGACACTGTGGAGACTCAATGCAATCGCTTACGAGTCACACAGATAAGACAAAAAAAAACGCCACAACAAAAGGCGAAGAATGAAAATTCACGATTTAATGATGGTGAATCGGAGAGAAATGCTAGGTAATTTGCAGTGAAAAAGATCACCTTTGAGCTAAGAAAGTCATTTTGTGCACATGCAAAAATACATATGATTGTCGAAGGTGGAGAATGCAAAGTGGCGGGAAAAAAAGCACGATAAATACCAAATTCATGCATATTTTGTGTATTTTCGAAGAAAAAGCTCTCACATGGATGATGTTCACCTGAGGAATTTGCAATTTTGATGTGGGATAATTGACACGATGCATGCTGCTACCTTTTCCGGGAAAATTATTCATTGCATCATTATTTAGAGAAATATATATATATGTAGATAGATAAAAGAAATGGCAGCTCCCACAGTCACAAAATCTAATACTCAAAATGCCTTCTTCTATCACGCGTGCGATACAATGTATCATTTTCTGCAATGTGGAATTTCACGTATGAAAAGCATCTATTAATAGACAGGCCACCTATTAAATTAATAATTTATTGGTGTATGAAGAAATATTGTACCCTTGGCGGAAAAATGTCTTAAACTGGTTCTTTAAGCTTTCTGTTGTGTTGCTATGTCCAATGGAGATACAAGAATTCCTCAAGAGAAGACTCTTAAGATTATGCGCGATATGGTGTCCAAAAATGGATAATCCAGATGAAGCGTTTACATAAGAAAAGAGAGAGAGGGAGAAATATCAATCAATTTTCTCACACACAATTGAAATGAAAGCATATTGTACAAACTCACTCTTATACTGATGATGACTGAATAGTAAATTCAATAATTCATTGATATTTTCAATTAAAAACTAGTTCATAGACGACGTCTAGTGTCCTAATTTCATGGGATTAACGATAAAAGTTACACAACTGAGCTCCCCTTTCCCCTTTATTAAGAAAAAAAGGGTGTGTTGAGCAGTCTGCAAAGTCTTGAAACCCCAACTGTTGGCATTCTTAACCTCTGACTTTGGAGAGAATGTGGCCCTCATTTCCAGTGCAATTGTGCTCTATTCCACTTACATTTGAAGGCATTGTGAAATGCAACAGAAGAAAAGTTAGTGGATAGGAAAAATAGAGAGCCCCACACACATTAAAGAGGTAATTTCGAAAAATACAAAAACAAACAATTTGCAATCGATAAATGGATGAATTTCCTGGAAGAAAAACATGAGATATCTCACATATTTCGCAAGCATCAGCACAGTATAAAATTTCTCAAGATATATATTTTTCTCTCTTCACAGCCCAGAAAGCATATTTTCCGGGAAAACTCTTAATCTAACAATTTTGTTACGCATGATTTAAGATGAAAACCCATTGTTTTGTTACTTAAGAAAATTTACTGCGGCTATTTATTGAATTACAATAATTTTCTTTGGCATAACAGCCAATGTTATCGAGTCGATATTCAAATAAAATTTAATGCAAGATTAATTTTTAAACATGATAATTTTATAGAAATTTTACAACGGAAAAAAATCCAATCTCCTCTCATCATTCCTTTTTTAATTTACGATCAGATTGAATTACTATCATATGTTGTAAAGGTAATTTTATGATAGAAAATATTTAAATTATGCAACATGAAATGTCGTAAAGATTTTCTCTCATATGTATGACGTTCTGGGAGCTGAATGCAATGTATTTTGAAGATTATTCATCCGTCTGATGGTAAAAGATCTCATTACAGTAATCTTCTTAACACGTTCATCTGCTCATTCCCTTTCTATGCAATTAATTTTGTGAAATTAACGCTCTGCGGGGATTGAGGTAAATCTTCAAAACAGTTTTTTTTTTTATTTTAATCTGCTAAACGTTTAAGAAATATTTTTGTGAAATACGTCAACAAACAAATCGTCAAGTTTATTCATAAGCAAAACAGACGAGACGAAGAGCTTTAAGAGTCTTAATCCCATCGTACCGCTATATGGTCAGCTTTTGTGCAGAAGAATCATGGCCATTCTCACCGCATGAAGAATGCATTATTTTGTCAATTTGCTCGAATAATAATGCTTTACAAATAAGACGACAAATAAAATACAGTCCATTTTGTGCAGTTCTTTTTTTTTGTGTTATCCCCAAAGGAGAGCCCATAGAGTCACATGGAAATATTAGCTAAGTAATGTGTATGTAAAGTAAAACGTGTAGATGATTTTGCAACAGAGTATAAGCCAACCAATAGTACACAGAAATCACGTTCATAGCCAGAGACATAATGATGGTGTGGTTGGTCGAAGAAAAAAGCTTAAATTTATCTTATAATGTTCTCGTTATGCAGCAACAGAAAATATTTCAACATTTTAATATACAACATCCTCTGAGATAAATTTCCAACTCTCTTGGTGATTTTTTCTGAAATATATAGGGGGATGACAAGTTTCACTGCAAGAGTTGATATTTTAGGGGAAATTCATTGATAGATGATTGAAGATGCTTCAACATTCAACCGGTTGGATAAGTAATGAGAAGCTGTTGTTGGCGGAAAATCACACATTTTACCACTTACTATCCTCTTGATTTTTTTATGTTCCTCATCAGCTAACTTATCGCAAAAGTACTGAGCCATTCATTAGGAGGGCATTGATGGAAAACTTGAGTGCGCGCACTCAGCACAAAAATTCCACAAGAGAAATTGTCAGATGCATTAATAAATATTCTAAACTTCCTGTTGCGCTTTTTACATGCAATCCCACCAGCCACTCTTTTCTTCTTCAGCACATTACCAGCTACTTATCCATTTGCTGGCTCTTTTTTTTAACTTTACTAGTAATTAAATTTTATGCTATATTTCGCAATCACATGGTGTGTAGTTCTTTCCATTTCTTATTACCACCTCAACAATACAAATTAGGAGAAAATTTATTGCTGTATGATTAAGTTATCAAATTCGATAAGTTTTGTTTCACTCGGTGTAAAGTTTTCACTATGCATCGAATCACATCGAATGAAAGTCTTCCAGTATGGTATTTAATTAGTAAATCTTTTATTATATTAATAAAATACCATGCACTATATGCATTTAATGAGATGCGCTTTATGTTTGACGATTCAGTGCATTTTATGCATTTCAAACACTCATCTTGGCGTTTTACATGCCGTGCTGGTGAAATGGTATTTTTACGCAAAAGATCTCTTCTGCTTTTTTCTTTTCCTCTATAAGAATGTGCCATGAGATATCCATCAAGAAAAGCAAAAAAAAAATCACAAAGATATTTGTGCAAAAAGAAGCGCGTAAATTTATGGCATTGCGGTTTTTCGTTTGCTCAAGTAAATGGGTATTAAATAAAATTTCTCAATGTGTGTAAAGTTACTGGACTTATGATTAATTGTGCAAATGAACTTTGCTGCGCTTGTACCCGTCTGATTCAATAAAATTTTCACCATTAAATGTAAATGACATTTTTCAGTCTTCATTGGCAATAAGGAAATCATTAAATTTACCGCATTATTTAATACCGCGGGTGCTCAATGGAAAAATGCAGTTAGACACAAAAATAACGCTCTGGCTACAAATTAAATTAGTACATTAAATTAAGCATGACTGGAAAATCTACTCCGGATAAGGTGGATACTTTTTCGTATTAACCTCTTTCTCCTCTTAATCACTCACCAGTATTTCCCAATGTTTGTATATACCTTTTTTCGCCACAAAGAGTTTCTTGACTCACTATCTCTATAGTAGGGTGAAAAAATCTGCACAATTTCCTTATTTTTTTTATAGTGGATTTCCACTGTGATTCACAGATTCACAGCTTATGTGATCAAATGAAAATCAAAATCTCTTATCGGTGGCTCTATATGTTATAATTATTATGTTTATCGCATGGGGCAAAAAAGTTAACACACAATGCAATTCTAATAAAGTTAAAGTAAAACCAAATTGGCTCACATTCAGAGTTCTCTGCATGAGAATCAGAGTCCACATAAGCTGGCTGTTTAAGATGTGTATCAAGCGCTTTTCACTATCGCTTTTATTCTACTAAGGAGAGAGAAGTTGTTGTCGTGTGTCCAAGAAAGTTGAGCTCTTGTTTGGACAAAATGTGAGTGAAAATGTAAGAGATTCCTCTAATGAGGAAAATTCCAAGGGGCAAAAAGGCGTTTTTAGATCTAAGATTGAAAAAATGATAAGGAAATTTTATTTTAATGAACAGAAAATATTTAAAATTTTAAAATGTTTCCTTGTATTGTGGGTCTAGCTCTAGTGAATATAATAATTTATACCCCTTGCAGGGCTTCTTGATGTGAATTACAAGCCCCTTTCTTTGGTAGCAAAATTGTCGGCTTGTCCATGTTTGAAGAGTGAACTTTGCAATTTTATCGCATCATTAATGTGATGTTATTTTATGATAGACACTATACAATATATATGTATATAAATTTTTTCTTCGTGCTCTTTTCTCTCTAACCATTTTTTTGCAGAAAACTGTGTCCAAGGCACGTTTGGTGAAATGAAGCAGCACAAACAGTATAAAATATAAAATAAAAATAGAATCGTGTACCATTAAATGGGATGTATGAGAATGGAGGAGGATTTCGCGAAGATGGACGTGATGAAAGTGACTGAGGAGGATATGAGAGAGAGGAAGAGGGATAGAGAGAAGATGAGTGAGGAGTTTCAACATTTTCTCCAGCAGAACATCAAGAAGTCTCCACATGATGACAATAAATCACAAATGGAAGAGGAGTCACAGAAAGTGGTGGATTCATTAAATGTAACACAAGTTGTAAGAAACTTGAATGAATCGCCAAGGTCTCCGTTGCGTTCACCTGGTGACGGGATGAAGACACAGCATGGGATTTCATCATCGGTGATGAGTAGAGAATCACCAAAGACGGCACTCGGCGGGAGGACAGCTGATGAGTCGTGCAAGAAGGTGAAGAATTATGATCCGGTCGAGACGAGGCGATATATGCGTGATCAGCAGAGGAAGCGTCAGGTGGAGCTGAAGAAGTCTCTCGTGGGGGATCAGGTGCGAAAGCAGGAGATCCAGAAGCGTCTGGCTGAACTGCAGGAGAGCACAAGACGCATTCTGGACAGGAGTGTGAAGCAGAAGAAGCCCACGGGGCAGAAAGTGACAAAAGATGCTGTGAAAAGTGTTGAAAAACGCGATGTGAAAATTGTTGGAACACCCAAAGAGGCGAAAGAGCCTCAAGGTGTGAAGACGGTGGATAGAAATCTGACCCGTGACAGAGATAAATCTCAAAAGTGTAGAGATAAATCAAGTAAGGGGAAAATTCCACTGGAGACTCTGGAAGTGCCGAAGCATTTGAAATTGTTGAAGGGAGAGAAGAAGAGGAACTCTCAAAGTCTTCCTCATTGGCTTCGACCGACTCCCGTCAACACATATCCTTACAATTTTATCACAGCCGTGCGGGAGAAACTCGACGCCATCTCTCACGTGCAACCACTGGAGAAAAGCTCAAAGTCTCTGATTCAGGAAATCCCGTCATCCTCTTCGGGAAGTCGCCGAGAGGCCGATAAGTGGACGGAGATAAATCGATGGAGTGCGCAACAAGAGTACAACGCCAAGAGGGGAAGCTCTGCTCAAGTTATGGAGAATACCCACAAATTCTCAGGTAAAAGGCTTTAACAAGGGGAGATATTAGAGTTAAATTTCCACATTAATTTATGAAATTTCCCCAATAATTCCAGCACTTCAGAAGTGTTGAAAGAAGCTTTAAAGAGCTTTGAGAGACAGCTTAAAATTGCTTTGAAGAGAAGCTTTAAGGAGCTTTCAAGGGAAGCTTAAAAATGCTTTGAAGAGAAACTTAAAATATCTTTAATGAGAAGCTTTAATGAGCTTTCAAGGAAAGCTTAAAAATGCTTTGAAGAGAAACTTATAAGAGTTTTAAAGAGAAGCTTTAAGGAGCTTTGAGGAGAAGCTTTTGAAGAATTTTAAAATGAAGCCTAGAGTTTTAAATGTTTTAAAGAGTAGAGTTCTCATTTCAATTTTTTTATTTTCTTTTATCTAATACCTTCTAAGAAAGCTCAAAGAATACCTGTAAAAGCTCTCAAAAACTTCAACCAAAGAAATATCGATCTTCAAGAAACTCTCAAGCTGATTAAATTTATCAAAAATGTTTTGTGATTTTTCCTCGATTTTTTTTATTGATTCTTAATTTCTGCAGAAATTACACAGCAATTTTAGAAAAGTTTTGACTTTTTAATATCCAAGATTAAATATTTTTCTTAAAAGCTCCGGAACTTTCTTAAAGCTCCACAATTTGAATAAGTCCCCAATGAATTCTCACAAATTAACGCAAAATCTTTCAAAAAACTTTCTAAAAGCTCGTAAAATGTTCCTAAGCGTCTTGAATGATTAAAAATAATTTAATTCATTAATATTTTCACTTTCAAAGACGCTCTCGTACTTCTATTCATATTTCCCTATTGTGCTTTAATTTTGACAAAAGTATTTGGAAAAATCTTACTTAAAATCTTAATTTAACCTTTAAAAATTCTTATTTTCTTACAAAGTTCTTTAATATTCTGGATATTCGCAAAAAAAAATGTCTGATATTCTCCTTTTTTCGCTCTCTCATTTCTCACAGATTCAACAGTAAAAGCTCCCTCCTCGTTATTTGGAGGAGTAAAGAAGAAATCCGATGCTAAGAGCATCTCAGAGGGTCTCATTACTCATCTCTCGTCTGTATCTCTGCACGTGCCCGATTCCAACACCATCTCCGACATAAGTTCCATCCAATCGGAGATTTTCCCCTCGAGCATCCGTTGCAGCACAAAGATCAGCGGTCGCGAACAAGCTTCCGTGTCGGATGGCGGGAAAGGAGACAATAATCAATTGAGTCCACTGTCCGTGGCTGATACAATGAGGATTATGTCACCGCCAGGGAAAACGATTACAAAAGAGTCCGGTGACGATGGAAATAACAATGATGGGGGTGGGAAAATCGGTGGCAATCTATCGAGTGATAAATTCCAGCCTCTTGACACATCGGCCAATAAGGCAGACATTCACGAGGGAAATCTCACGGATTTATTGGAAGCATTCAACCAGAGACTCTCTCAAGTCATTCAAATACATAAGGTAATGTATAAATGCCTTTTTGCAGCGCTATAGGTACCTTTTTATTCCCCGCCCACACACTGGAAAAGAATTATAGGATCAGAAAGGCTTTTTCTGGGGTGAAAGTAAATGTTTTTTTCTTGTCAAGAGATAAGCTTGACGAAGTTGGAAAGTTTCCCTCTGGCCAAAGAAAATTTCTAGTAAAAGCTTAAGTTTTTTTTTACTTTATTTTGAGTATAGATTTTTGCAAATATCTGGGTAAGGTTTTCAGCTGAAATCGCGGATCAAAAACTTCATCAAATTTCTAGGAGAAGTTTAATTACCGAGTTATCAGACGAGGAAAATCGACAAAACAATTTATAGCGTGGACGCAATAACTCGGCGAGAAAGGGTCTCCCTCTCATCTGATTTACATTAGTTAGAAAGGGACAAAAAACTGAGCAATTAATGCGTCCGGAGAAAACAATAATCGCTCATTATTACGTTTAACGTGCTTAACTTCCATAAACAAATGGCTTATTTAGTAGAGTTTCTAGCAGAAGATTCACTAAATTTTAGCGAAAACTTCGGCGAATTTATAGCAGAAACTTCAATGATCTTCTTGATTAAATATCTTTTTATTTGATAACAAATTTTCAGAAAAAATTTTTAACTTAGGTTTTGATTTAAGCCATTTAGTGTTAAATACTTAAAAAAAGTTTTTTTTCTTAAATCAAATAACCAAGCAAGATTTATTAGTTTAAAAATCTAAAATGAAATTTTACTTAATTTCTCATTAATTTCCCTTGATCCAGCACTTCTTTCCGCCACTGTGTATTGGCTCACAGAGCAAAAACTGTGGAAAATTTTAATTGTGATTAATTGCTTTTTTCTCTCGTTTTTGCCTCTCCGTTTCAATTTTCGCGTAAATCTGTAAAATTGCAGCAATTGTATACGGCACTCAATCGATCACCGATGATTCAACAGGGGAAGAATCCTGCTGATCCTCAATACGAGGACTCCTTCGAGGAGGCCAACTCAACGGTGAAGAGTGCTCCTTGTGAGATGAAGAGTGACCAGAAGCCCGGGGATGATGCAACAACGATGCGGGAGAGCGCTGAAGAGATTAATGGTGCGGAAGGAGTGGATGAGATTGGTGAAATTGATTTGGGCCGCGGCGCTGTTAATTGCAGAGACAACAACTCGAGCGGAGAGGTGAAGCCCGAGGTGAGAGCCATCGATGCCAGGGAGACAAATAGCACTATTGGCAGTGATATATTTGCTGTGTTCAATCAAACCGACATGGAAGTGTCGTACATTTCATCTGCCGGTGACGATGCCAGAGAAACTTCCATCACTTACTCAAATATTGGCCTCGTGAGTATCTGATCGAACTTCCTAATCAATTGAGAGCTCCTTCAAATTGTTTTTTTTTCTATTGTTTCGCGAGCAGTTTGAGCAGATGATCAAGACGGAGAAGATGAAGGGAGATCAACTGATGACGATGATTCGGATGCGAGAGAAGGCACTGATTGATCGAACACGAGGACAAATCGCCTGGTTGGAGTTGCAGAAGAAGAGATTTAGGGAAAAGGGGCGAGTCATTGAGATTTCGGCCATAAGGAAGAAGCAGAGAGCGATTTTGTTGAAACTAGAGCGGGAAAGAGCTCAGCTTCAGCGTCAGATGCGCCCTCAGGCCATGTCAACGGCGAGGAAGTCGCCCAGCCATAGGATTAGAGTTGTTGAGAAGACAATCTCCAATGTGGTGAGTCTCAGGAGATCTCCGGTTCCAACAGAGAATCGAGGAGCCGTGAAAGGATATGAGATTGAAGCGGGAACGACTGTAGAAAAGTGAGTTTTTCTAAATCAAAAAAAAAATTTTTTTCCCCACCTTCCCAAGGTCTTTAGTCAATTAGACTATTATTGACCACAACATCAATCAAAAATTTTGTCGCTTTTAATTTCTTTTGAATGTTCTTCCATCAGATTGCTGGATCAGAGGGAAAAGGAGCTTCAGAAGCGCCGAGAACACGTCGAATTTCTCTTTCAATGGCATCAGAGACTTGAGCGAGAAGAGAGTGAAGTGAGAGAGATGGAGAAGAAGTTGCTGAATTGTAATCTTGAAAGAATAACTGAGAAGAATCTCCCATCCCTGCCCGCTTTGACTGAGAAGGCAATTGAAGATGATGAAACTATCAGGAGAGTGGAAGATATTGATAAGAG
>CAKKOB020000062.1:0-11954 GCA_918844115.2 Phlebotomus perniciosus
GAAAGATGGATGCAAGCCCGTCATGAGGTCAAGAACTTATCATTTTTGGGTCACTGATTACCAATATAAAGACGTTGCCATTATCTGCTTTTTTGGACAAACACGTTCAAGTCGGTTTCTTGGGGGCAAAAGGAGAGAAGACCTTTGAAGGTGTGGCTCCACAATTGATTTTGAGGAAGATTTTGCTCCATAAGAATTACAAATCCCAAAAATTAGATTTTTCTTCCCAATAAATAACTGAGTAAATCTCAACGAGATGTTGTGTAAGATTTTCTTTCCAGTCAGTCAATAATAATTAAATTATAGCACAGCGAGAAATCACATTCACCATTTCACTGATAACACTTTTTTGTAAATCGTTTTTTTCTGGCGAGCATTTTTTTCCATTCTCCGTGTGGCATTAAAGTCACAAAAGAAGTGATAATGCTTGTATTAAAATTAAAAAGTCTATTTAAATACTGATATCAGAGACTGTCGGACTTTCTCGTGCTTCAGTTGAATCTCATCTCTCGGCCGCGCCTCAACTCAGGAAGATTCATCCGGAGGATGATATAGGATTTAAATTAAAGTGAAGAATATTTTAGAAATAAAAAAAAGTGCTGGAAAATGTCTTCAGTGCAGGATAAGATGTCTTCCTTGGAGAAGAAGACACCAATTAAGAGATCAAGCTCATTTCAGCGTCTCAAGTGTTCAGCGATTCTTCAGTTTCAAGTTGCTGGTGAGTAAAAGATTTATTTTTTAACCACAAGTTATTGTAAAGTTAAAATCGTGCGCTAAAGTGTTTCGAAAATCCTCAAAAAATCCGTTATTAAATTTGATTCTATAGGATCAAAGTTCAAGAAGGAGGCAGTTAGGACGCTTCTTGAGAAGCTCATCACCTACTCACGGGAAGTCCTCCAGAAATCCTACTCCACTCTCTCAACTCAGGCCTTCAATCTTATCTGTGGAGTAGTTTTATGGATTCTAGATACTTTTGTTAAACACCTCAATCTCCAAATCTCCGATGTAAGCATCAAAAGAGAGCTCGTCTAAAAGAATTTTTAAATAAGAAGTTCATCTTTCCAGGGTGTCCTCGTCAATTGGTTGCTTCCGCAGTGGAGAGCCGAGGGTGCGGATGAAATATTGAGGCCTGTGGTGCAACCACCTCAGTTCCAGACTCCCGGGGCGGATGCCAAGCTCAGGCACTTTTTACCAAACACCACATCAAAATCCGAGCCAAGAGACACCAAAACCACTCCACAGTTGAGGAGTGTGATTTATGGTG
Organism: Phlebotomus perniciosus; assembly: GCA_918844115.2. Classification (NCBI taxonomy): domain Eukaryota; kingdom Metazoa; phylum Arthropoda; class Insecta; order Diptera; family Psychodidae; genus Phlebotomus; species Phlebotomus perniciosus. Next base: position 1,265 of record CAKKOB020000062.1, read on the forward strand.
GAGCTGCACTCGCCTGCCTCGAATTCTTGACACTCATCCTCCTCCTGAGAACATCACAAGTCCCACCGGGACTCATCTTTCAGCTCTCCTGCGTCGCATTCATCGGAAGTCTCCTCCTTCTGGTAAGTTCAATATTCTTAGATGGAGTGTGTCTTATAATGGAGGCTCTCATGTTCTTCTTCTCTCTCTCTCTCTCTCTGTTCAGATTTCCGCAAGGACCTCCACGACGAGACTGAGATCAAAGGCTCTGGCCAAGCTTGTGCCGCAGACCACTGAGAATCTGCCCAAACACACAAGATTGAGTCGAACGAGAATGAAGACGTGCTACTTGAACCTAACTGATAAGTCACTAAGTAAGATTAAACTGCTCTGATTTGGTCTATTTCAATTATTACTTTCAATAATATAAATTATTCTGCGCCCGAAAATGCATTTATCTCTTCTGGCTTTACTCCTCTCTCCTTTCTCATGTCATGCAGTGATTTCTTTAACACTTTGCAGCTCAAATAAAAGCATTTGGAGCGCTCTTTACGCAGAGTTGTGTGCTTTTTTCTTCAAAGTGAATTCATGAGCAGAGTACAGTGGAAAATTTATGATGAAGCTGCAGTTTAAAAGGCCTTTCGCTGCCAAGAAAAATTACCCCAACTTCTCAATGGGAGCATTTAAATACGCTTAAATATTTTGAGGAAAGATTTTTAGAGGGAATTTGATTTTTTGATAGATTTTGATTGATTCCAGAGAGTTTTAGAGCTTTTACCAGGCGCCTCCACTAACAATATATAACGTTGAATTTTATAGGTAGGTCTATTTGTAGTCTATTTGAGAATTCACAATAATAATAATTTGTATCAAATTAGCGGAAATGGTTTGTTGGAAAATATGTGGAATATTTACCTATCGATTTTATGAAAAGTTACATGGAAGAATTAATGCAAAATTCTCCTTTAATTTTATTTTAACATTTGTAGTGTAGAAAAATGTTTTCCCGCTAAGAGATATTAGAAATATTTTATAGATAATTTTCTTTATTTATACTAAAAGCTTTTAAAAAAGCTTAAGGAAAGCTTTTGTCGAAGTTCTATTAATTATACATCAAAAGAAATATCTGATGAAATTCACGTTTAAAAAACTTAAAAGAAAGAAATAACTTCAGAAGCTGAAGAAATTTTTTACAGACCTGCAAGAAGCTTTTATTAAAAAAATATCAAAAAGCTTTACAATTTTTCCAGATAATTTTGAAAGCCTCCAAATATTATGGCATATATTAAAACAATTTTCGCAAGCACTTCATAATAATGTTTTAAAGTTTCTTTCTGGAAATTTTTGGAAATTTTCTTAAAAGCACGACAAAATTTCAAAAATCTCAAAAATTTTAAAAATTTCAAAGCTCTTTATTAAAAAGCTTCTAACAAATTGATCCTACAGTTTTATATTTGATTTTATTCTGTTTTTTTTGCAAAGTCTTTTTCTTGCAGAAGTTCTACGATAAATTTGAAAGAATTGTTAAAGCTCACGAGCTGACCTAAAAACAGTTAAAAAATTTCAAAAAAAAACTCATGTTCTGAAAGCTCCTCCTAGCACTTCCACTCCACAATATCTCCCCCTTGTCACCCGCGAAAATACAAATTGCGATTTAATTTTCCAAAGGAGCAACGAAACACCTTGTATTCTGCAAAACCATCTCGTAAAACGTTTAATTTGTTCTGCACAATATCAGAGAGAATGTAGAATAAACATTGCGCGTAATAATTCTCTCTGCCATGTAATTTATCATCCATTCTCCTGCTATTTCACGACTTTTGGCACAATTTTCCTCGCAAGATCATGACGTATTAAAAAAAATACGGCTTTTTCTCACACTTTCCCCACGTGTTTTCTCTCTCTCTCCTACGTCTCTCAGTGACGGTGGATTTTCCTCGAACGCCTTCCACCAACCATCCAGATTTGCAAGTAGTGGTGCAAGAGAGGAAAATCCACATCCGAACTCAACACGACGCCACGTCCCGACGCAGCCATCAGTAGACGTTGAATTTTCCGGTGTGAGTTGTCTCAGTCGATGTCGAGTCGCTTTGAATGGAAAATGGACATGTTGCACTAGCGTGAATTTTTTATCACCCTTTATCAACAATTAAGTGCATTTTCACCCACAACGAACATGGTGAATGCTTCTGTGATTATTTTCTGTTAACCAAGTGCTTCGTCAAGAGGTGCAAGTTTTTTTTCTTCATCCACCCCCCTTTCCCCGGATTACAGAGAAAGTTTAGAGAGGGAGAAAGTAAAGGGTGTGTTGAGTGCAGTGATTGGAAAAGTGGAAATTAATGCATATGAGTGGTAAAGATTAATGGTAGTGAAAAGCTCCTCTTCATATACATGGCGAAATAATGAAGTGTTCTGGTTGGAGATAAAAAAGAATCCCAGACAGTGTTCAATTGTAAAAGTTCCGAATCAGTTGAGCTTTCGCCCAATTTTATTCACTTTTCATTGCACCCGGCACAAAATACACAATGGAGATGGCAAATATTAGACCAGGCGAGCTTAAATTTTCCCCACCTGACGTGCTTTATCAACTGGACGCGGGGTGGGTCGGATTCCCACCTACTCATTCGGATTGAGACATTAATTTATTTATTGTCACCGATCCGATTCGCATATGTATGCCTTTTCATGTGACATTTTAATGTGGAAAATCATGAGGAAAATGTTTTTCTTTTTTTCTCTTTCACCCGTAAATAATGACGCCGCAAATTCTTGTGTTTCTCCCGCCGCCGTGACGAAAGTTGTGGTGGTTCATGAAAAAGAAAATCCCGCGGAAAAAAATTACATTTGACCTTTCTCTCCCTTTCGATAATATTCACCTGCGTGCGAAGATTCACCTACATTCCGTCAATAGTCCTTCGGCTTCTTGTGCGCCAATTTACGCCAAACACTCATAAACTCCCTCAGCGATATTCACTGTTTACACGAAAATCATCTTGTTTATATAAGACAACACTGGCGAATCAAAGTCTTTAGCATAATATTGGTGGCGCTCATTCCTGACATGAATTTACACCTGTCGCTAATTATTTCTGACTTTTTTTGCACTCCATTTTCCACTTCGAATGTCGACTTTGAATATAAATAGCCTGGAGGTGTTGGTTGCAAAATTTCTCTTGTTTTTTTTGCGATTTTGGCATTTTCCCGCATTTGCTGCTCACTTTTCACTGCCTCGTGAAAATCTCTGTAAATGAAACTTTCCAACAAAATAATTAAAATATAGCCCTTTCATGTGAAGCGTCCAGTGTTTTAAAAATATTGCGCGTATAATTTCGCAGAATTTGTTTAATTGAGGCCATTAGTTTATCTCCGATTCTTTTATGTGTGGGTTTTAATTAAAGAAAATAGAGAGAGAAAGGCGAATTTAATAGCGATACTCGGAGCGTCTCTTTGCAAATGAGCTTTAAAAGTTGATCTTTGTGAAATATATAGTTTAAAAGCTTTTTCGAAGTTTTATTGTGTTATGCAGGAATAGAAAATTAAGAGCTTTTAAGGTATATATTTTTGAAAAGCTCATTTAACTTTGTTAAAGCTTGGAAATATCTGAAACAAGAGCTTAAACTTCGCTCAACTCTAAAACTCGATAAAACTTTATCAAGCTCAAAGATTTCTCCTTTCTATTTTTGACAAGATCTTCTTTTATGTCTACTTTCTTATCTTAATTAAACATAGAATTTTACAGAGAAATATCCTTAATGACTTTTCTTATTAAGGGCGTAAATATATAGTTTTGAACAAGGAGGAGATATTACGTTAAGAAGTGGTGTACAAATAAATGGAAGTGCCTAAAACCAATTACCATATTTTCCGTTATTTTATGAAATCACAGCTTTATGGAAAATTAAAAAAAATTAAAGAGATTTTTTTCGCAAACTATATCCATTTTTGTCTAATTTTAGGCAAAATATATAAAAATTGCCTATCTTTAGGTGAATTTGAATGATTTTTCAGATTTTTATCGTGAATTCATTCATTTATTTAGTTTAATTTTAGGCAAAATTCTCTATACTTTCATTTATAGAGGACAATTAGAAAAATTTTGAATAATTTTATAAGCTTCCAAAACATTTTTCTGAAGCTTTCAAAAAGCTTTTGAATAAATGTTTTTAACGTCATCAATTTGTATAGATCGCGCTAACGCTCTAAGCATTAGGAAGCTTTCACTGGAAATCTGGAAGTGTCGAAAGTTATGTACACTGTTTTAATCTAATATCACTCCCTTGATTTTGAACTGCATTATAAGTGGAAATTTTTCTCATAAAGTTTATGTTATTAATTAATTTAGTGGTGTATTTTAATGAGTTCCTCAATTATCCCCGCCTTAAATAAAAACTTTACCCACTTTTATCTACATTACTGCACTTTTCTACTGGTTTTTTACTGTTTGCAATTTACTTATTGCTCGTTTGATCTTGCAAAAAACTGCCTTCAACACCAATTTTTCTCTGCTGTTTATCAACGCAAGAACAAAGAGCGTGAATCGTGAGCCAGATCACATTAAATGATGGATGAAATGGCCTCTTATTTCGGTACATTATTATGAAAAGTTCATTTTTCCATTTCATTAAGTGCAGCCAAAAGAGGAAGTGCAGTAAAAGGCCGCATGGGGAATTGTTGGGTAGAGAGAGAAATTTAATGCGGAGAGAGGCTTGTCGTATTTTATAGAGTTGGATGTTATGCTGTCTGTTGAGAAAATTTTTCGAAAGAGGAAAAATAAAAAGTTGTCTTTCTCGCATATCCCTCCTCACACACTCTTGGGTGTATAAATATAATATTGCACACAAGAGGGAAAATGGGTGCCTGGGTAGGAAAAAGAGTGTTAGGCAAAAACAATAAATTCTCCACTAACTTTACATGTGTTTTATGTACACAAGACGTTCTTATACCATTTTATATACTTTCTGGGGTGTTGTATACGATGCCTTTTAACGAGCAAATCAATACGTGAAATGTTTGGGATTTTCCCAGGTTCGGAAAATCTTCCACAATATATGTATACATATTACTCCTCCTTTGTCTCACCCCGCGTTATATTTGCAATGCTGCATCGAACTCATAAAGTATTCTTTGTGGCTATATGTATGATGAAATGTCTATTTGCTGAGGATGACTGTCTCCTCGCATAAATATTGATTTGTCCCTTTTTCTTCTTCCGTTGCGGAAACCAAGTCCCTCCAACTCTCTCTAGAATGTTTCCTTTCCAGCCCCAGACTTTTCACACAATAACCACTAGCGTGGCATAGGTCAAGATTTCACTTGGGATCTATGCACTTTCAGCTACCAGCCAGCACTGCCAGCTACACGCTTCAACTCCCATCACGACCGAGAGGAAAAACCATTGAAAAGCCGTCTTTGTCGAAAATCTGATGCTTTCGCTGGTAATTCCATAAAGCGGTATTTAATCTGGCATTTGCTAAGAGAATTTAAAAGGGGAAATAGGGTAAAGGATTTTTAACTAAGGGTAGATATATAGGGAGCAAATTGCTATATAATGGCTAGAATTTAAACCGGAATTCCTATAGATTTCAGTAATGGATGATAATAGCATAACATTGGAGGTCGCAGATTAACCTAAGACCCTTGGAGTAAATTTAATAATAAATTTAAATAAGGAAAGTTCAAGGGGAAAATATGTATTATAACGGCGTAAACGCTTCCACATTTTTTTAAGATCTTACCTATAGCCTAAAACTTAAGGCCAGCATAGCTTGATGTTTAAGGATAATGCTTAAGACTGATTTGAAGCCTAAATCTGGTTTAGAGCTAGGATCGCTTAAAGTTAAGCTCATGACTAGTCTAAACCAGAACATTAACCTAAAGCTCAAGGTAGGTTTTAAGCCTAAGGTCGACATAAAGTTTATGGCTTAATTCTTAAGTCTGGCTTGAAGTTTCAGACAAAGTCAATGCTTACAGTTTGAAGTTAGATTAGGGCTTATAAGCGTCAACGCTTTCACATTTTGTATGAAACTTTCTCTTCAGATGTATTCATCCAATAAATAGCTTTCAAATTCTCGGCAGTTCATCCAGAAGCGTTTGATTTAATGCTAAAGCTTACAATTATACATAGGTTTAGCAAGTTTTTGGATCTTATTCAAAATTTTATGATTTTCTATTACAAGCTCTGCAAAAGTTTGAAAACAGAAAATCTCAGAAAAATCCCCTGAAGCTTCTAAAGAGCCTGGACTTATTTAAAAAAGCTTTAAAATAATTTGCTAAAGCTCAAAAGTTGTTAAATTTTCCCAAAAGCTCCATCAAAATTTGCTAATGCTCTGAAAGACTTCATAAAGCTCTTGATATTCCTTGAATGATATCGGCCCCTATATTCGGACATATTCAACTTCAAAAAAAATTCTTTATAATTCTCATTATCTTTTCCATTGTTTCAACTAGTTCTTTCTTTTTTGATAAATCCGACACATTGAGCTTAAAACCCGAGAAAAATGATATTGGAGAATCCATTGTCTCGGAACCCGCTGACTTACAGGAAAATGCTTTTATGGAGTAGTTATCTGCAATAATTTGCCCATCTGCTGATGTCGGGGGAATTTCTGGGATCTAATAACGACTCCCAATAACACTTTTCCCCAAAATTCAATTTTCATATTTGTTGACTCTCCTTTTAGTGCTCACCCAAAATGACTTTTCAATATCCTTGAGAGTGTTTGCAGAGGAGCATATCTATCGCCTTTTGAGTGATATTGAAGTGAAATCAGAAGGAAGTTTTGATCCCTTTTCTCTCTCCGTGTGAATGTTTTGAGGAAGTGCGATACATGAATGTTCAGTGGTAATTCAATTTACATCTTCAGCAAAACCCTTTAGCAAGAAGTTTTTGACCTTCTTCATGTGTTTTTGCTATGTGCCGAAAATTCAATCAGCATATGTGCTGAGAATTCCCAAGAATTCCACCAGATAGACAAAAGTTTCACAAACACCAAATTTTCCATATGAGAATTTTAAATGTTTTTCTTTTGTTTAGCCATCTTGTTAAAATTTTCCCAGAGTGATTCAGAGGAACTTTCAAGAGGAGAGATTGAAGAGCTGACTCATTTAGTGCTGTTGGCGAAGCATTGACAGAGTCTTCTCATCAGAAAAGGATGAAAATCGGTGATTTTCATTGAACGCTATGAAAGTTCACCCAGGCATTGGACGATTGTGGCTCAGCTGTCGATGGCGTTGTGCCAAGAATTCACTCACTTCGTCAATTTTGAGGTCATGGTAATTTTGATATACTCCTTTTTCACAAAAAAATATAGGAAAAAAAACGATAATCTCAACAGACACAACTCGCCCATATTTTTTTACGTTTAATCATCCTCGTCGCCCTCGATGGTTGTCTCGGAATTACAAGCTGTTTATCAATGTATATAAAACACACATATAGGAAAGTGATTGATGTTGCATGAATCGTTGCCAGACTCTGACTTTCGCGTTAGACCTTTATTTTCTCATGGGCTTTGATGTGTTGTCATCAATTCAATTTTCTTCTCATGAGAAGAAAATCTTTTTGCATATGAAAGAGAGACGTTAAATTGGAAATTCAATCACATTTACTGTCTCTTGAATGGGACGATGTGGAGTACTTCTGGATGGTGAACTCCTTGTCAGCCAAGCATGTTTCTCCCGGTAAAGGTAATCGAGATTCATGTCAGTCAGGAGAAAGATGTGGAAAAAGACGTCTGGTTTTATTAAAAAGTTGTTTAGCATAAGAATGGAATTTGTAATTCATTTTAAGAATTCTATGCACGGGAGATTCATATGTTCCAAGGGGGATATTAAGGTCAGAGAGGCGTACATCACTTCTAGCAATTCCATATTTAAGAAAAGAGAAAGATCTTTGACACTTCTATTCATTTCATAAATTTTATTTTCAGTGCTAAAACATTTTTAGAAAGCTTAGAAAAGTTTGTTCGTCGTTGCTTCAATTATTTGTTCGCTAAGTTTGTTCGTCGTTGCTTCGTTTATTCGTTCGCTAAGTTTGTTCGTTGTTGCTAAATAACGTTGCGTTGTTTGATCTAACTAAATAATCTTCAGATTAGTTCTCGAGATCCAAAAGAAATTTTTTTTAACGAAAAAGGCACATTTATTTATTTAGAAATGATCTATTGAAGCTCCAGTTTGAATTTCGCCGACTTGAAGACACTTGACCAAAAGGTCACAACCGATTATATAAATAACTTGACTTGAAACTGGAAAATTTTGCTTTATATCAACCACTGCAAAAATGTGAGTTATATATATTTATATGGCATCATTGAGAGATCCTTTTCTCTTCTAAAGGATGCTTGAAAAGAGTGTAAAAAGCAGTGGTTATTGTTAAGACATCTCCCCCTGGCGCCATGCATTCATGTTCTTATTGTTCAACTATTGTATGAGAGGAAAAAGTCTGATGCAGTTGAACCATTCAATATTTATCACTTCATAGAGAGAGTTAGAAAGCAAGTGGCCAACCGTGGAGACGCCTGGTGAAAGCTCAGAGGATGTGTTGCTAACTCGCCTCGTCTCCCGAATCACAGTGGCACATTCTCAATCCATTAAACAATTTTCTATTGTCTCTTGTTCCAACCATAAACTGCCATTATCCTTCCACGAGGTCGTATGTGAGAGATTCATCAATCTTTGAGCACTTGTACTTTGTGATTACATAAAGCAAAACGATCAACCTTCCCACTCCAGGTCAATGGGAGCTGCCCTTGCCCAAGACAAGAAGCAGAGTTTAATATTAAAATGAGGTGAGAGTGACGAGGAAAAGACAACCAAAATAATAAAAGATATCAACAGTTAAAAGATGGTGCTTCTGAAGTGTACTAAATAGCCTATAAATAGCCTGTGTATAGTGGAGTAAAAGAAAAAATTTATTTGCCTTGCCGTGACGCCTTTCGTACAAGTTCTAAAATAAAGCAACACGCCTGGATTCGTGGATTTCAGCAATTTTTCTAGTGGATATAGTTCCAGTCCTCGTTCAATATGCCAGTGAGACGAGGTCATGTCGCCCCCAAGACCACCCTCATCGAGACCATCATCAGGAAATTTGATACACACAGTGAGTATTCTGAGGAAGAAAATTACTTAGGATTTCCAATCCAGTCTCCTTCAAATCCTTCTGAAAATACTATTTCAAAAAAACCACAAAACTTTGCAAATTCAAAAAAATTATCGCTAAAACTAATATGATATTTATTTCAAAAACTATTCCTCATTGACAATTTTTCTCAGTGAATTGCAACTTTATATCAATTTCTCAGCCACGTGACTTTATGGTCATTTTATGCAACGCTTTACAGAAATGATCCATATACAAATTCAATTAGACTTTCTCATTAACTATTCTACCAGCGAAGGGACACCCTTCCTTCTATATATTATACATAGCCGTAAATTCCCTGGGAATTTCCTGTGAAAACTTTTCGGGGTGGATATTTTAAAAGCCTCACCGTGTGACACAGAAAGCAGTTTCGCTTGCATTTAAATGTCCTCCTCATATCGATTGGTAAAAGTTTTACAATTAACTTTTGGAATTACGCTCACCCCCCTGTAAATTATTATAAAGTCGCGAGGCGGTAATTTGCAACACGCACGTGAATTTATGGAAATCCGCGTTCTCTTTGGCGCAGTCTGGAGACCTAATAAAAGCCGAGCTGCGGAGGAATGCCGCGTGGGGTCTTTCACTGAGTCACTTTTCTTTGGACCTGTGCCGTTTATTGGTCTGGCAATTTTCAGCAAAATAGTAAAAGGGACATTTAGTCATAAACACTCATACAATGAAAAGGAGAAATCGGGGGAAAGTCACCCAAAGAGTTGAACAAGTTTTCTATTTTTTTTTCATTACATATTCAAAACATCCACGAGTCAAACAAATAATATACCTTGAGTTAATTATTTCCCTCCTTTGTCTCTCATCGTTTTCCAATATCCGCCAATTGTGCGCTCGAGAATGTCCTGATTCACGAGGGTGAAATTAATCAAAAACCCATAGAAAATAAATTTACAAGAATGAAACTCCTTTTGTGCCATACCCAGGAAGTTATATTTTGCTCTTCATAATGTTTAACCCTTTTCCACAGCGGAAGTTACCATCTATCGGTTTTTAGAGGTGACTTTCCCAAATCCCTTTTATTCTGAAATAGATCAAGAAAGTCAATTTCACCGGATAGATCTTACACATGAGGCGTTACTCGAATTAGAGTTTTTCCAACGTTAAACAGAACGTTTTTTTTTTGTAGATTTAAATTCCCAATAAAAATTTTTCCCTAGCAGTAAGAAAGCAGGAACTTTCCCACGGAAAATTCCAGCTTTTATTCGTATTTTTCCTCTCTTCGAAAAAGATCTGGAAACACCTTTCAATTTCTTAAGGAATTCCTTCAGGAATGGAATATTCCATTTCATAAAACAGATTTAATATAGTGGAATTTTTTTAGTAAGGGCACTGGAAAATTCCCTTAGATTTCTTGGCATGAAAATTTTCATATGGATTCCCGTAGGGAATTCCATATGGAATTCTAGGAAAGTTCCAATGGAATTTCCAAGGTAATTTCCCGTATTTCCAAAAGAATTCCCAGTGAAATTCTTTGAAAAATTCTGTTATAACTTTCCAATGAAAAGAAAGGACTATACTTATGTTTTATTTTCCATGAATCCCAAATGGAATATCTTAGGA
>CAKKOB020000062.1:11959-61667 GCA_918844115.2 Phlebotomus perniciosus
CATGACCCTAGATATTAGGGTCCAAACTTTTAAATAGACATTTTTTTACATCCACTTTCAGCTAATAAGCGAATTGCATTACATTCCGAGGTGGCCCACAATCCCAGCTCTCCCCAAGTGTAAACTTGGCATGTCCTTTTTAGTAAGGGCACTGGAAAATTCCCTTAGATTTCCTGGCATGAAAATTTTCATATGGATTCCCGTAGGGAATTCCATATGGAATTCTAGGAAAGTTCCAATGGAATTTCCAAGGTAATTTCCCGAATTTCCAAAAGAATTTCCAGTGGAATTCTTTGAAAAATTCTGTTATAACTTTCCAATGAAAAGAAAGGACTATACTTATGTTTTATTTTCCATGAATCCCAAATGGAATATCTTAGGAAACTGCCTTGACGAACATGGGAAAGTTCTTTAACGGAAAATCCGTGGAACTTTTCTGAAACATCTTCCGTTTCCAAAAGGAATTTCCCAATGGAATTCCTTAGGAACCTTCCTATAGGATTTCTCAAGAATAATTTTAAAAAATCGTCTAGATTCTTTTGATCCTCAAAAGATTAATAGATCTTTTGGGCAATAAAACAACACTGCTCCACGAACATAACTGCCCCACTTCCCCCTAACTTCCAAATTTTCACATTATTTTATGTTTTAACTGTCTAAGGCAAAAATTTAAGGATTTCTTAACGATTTGAATAGGGTTTCAGCTCAAGTTGGCCCGCATAAAAGCTCAGCTCCCATAAGCAAACCTTCGCGATCGTTCTTATCTTGTTCTTTTGGGTGATATTAATAATTGTCAATGGTATGGGAATAAATTGAAATTCCCCAATTCAGCGATATTGTTTATTTATTTATTGGGGCAGTATCGTGAATATTTCCCCCTCTTATAAATCCACCCGACATAGTGAAATTATTCACCAAACGGAAAAAAAGCATCGACAAAATAGTTTTTGCATATTATCACACGTGAGTTGAATCTTTTATATTAATTTCTACATTATTGATTAGGGGTATAAAAAGGGTTGAAAAATTTATTAAACTCAGATTATATATAGATTCACCTTTCAACTAAAGTTTTTTTTTATTTTGCTGGGTTACATTGTTAGGGTGATTAAATATTTGTGAATGAAGAGATTAATGAAAGGGGATTTCGTATTTGGTGAACGGTAAACCTCTTCATTTATTAAATAAACTATTTTTGGATACGGGATTTAAAATTTTAATGAGGAAGATAAATATTTGCGTTCATTGAAACCCCTATAGGAATTTAATATGATATGAAGGTATAGGTATTGGGAATAAATTTGGTAGTTCTGGTTATTTGCTTGATTGAAAACTCTAAAATTCCCGCGTGAATTCTGATCATATTATAATATCTTGCATGAAGCTCATAAATATTTTCAAAAGTTTAAGAAAACTTTATTTACATTTTAAAGCTTTCTAAAGCCTTTGTGAAATTTGACTCAGTTTGGACTTCGTTTCTCGAAAATTAATCAATCAATAAATCTTCTGTTTTATCGTAATTCGATATTAATGGAGCAATTGCTGAAAATCCCCCAATAATACCAAATCCTGGTATACTGTTTGTGCTTTCCAAATGCAATGCCATACCAAATGGTAACTAATTAAACATTATTCAAACGATATATATCAAATATATTGAGCGTTTCTCGACTTCCATTGAGAGTGAAAAAATAAACACGAAATTTTTCAATTGACTGCCGATCAGTTAATTTGGTGAAGAAAAGTGCCTGAGAGAGTGATGAGGATTATTATAGAGATCCAATTGGAGCAGATAGATACATGTGAGACTTATTGAGAGGAGTTGTGAATTGGTATTTCACAAATTGGTTATTGTGGGAGCAATAATCGATTGGCGAAGCCACTTCAGACACTCCATATATTGGCCAATGTTAAACAAACAAATGATTCCAATCAATTAAGCGATTATCGTTTCAACTTCGTTTGCTGTAAACATTTCCCCAATGTGTTACACATCTCCTCCGGAGGTGGCTCCGACAGGATGGAGCGGCTCTCTGTGGTGAAAATCAATCTTCATGTGGGGGCGTCGGCGTTGGAGAGGACAATTGAGTTGGGAAGATGACAAGTTATTTCAATTCTGTTGAGTGTCGGGAGGAGAGCAACAGGGCTCAATTAACTTTTTGGCGCAGCAGCAACAAGTGTCCTCTCTATTCTTCCTATTTTTCTGTCCCCCACCCCCGCACAGCATCCGAGAAAACTTTTCAAATAATGGCCAAGAGCCTATTTCATGAAATATTCGACAGGCCATACTGTTGCTTGTTGGTGGAACACGTGGCAGATCTCAATTTCTCACGAGAGAGAGAGTTCCCACTCGAAATGCGAATGGATGCCAAAATAGCACACATAATGACTCCAACTGTTAGATAAGAAGACCAAAATTAACCTGTCCCAATATCAAAAGAAACGCCTGTCTGAGATTATGGCGTGTTTGTGATGAGGTGAGGATGAAAATGGGTGATTGAGCTAAAAATATCTCCTCCACAATTAACTTTTTCTCAATTCCGGAGGAGGTTAAACACATGGGTTTATTTTTATGGTTTAGGAGAGTTATGGTATAGTTTCTTATCCAAAAAGAGCGTTTTGTAAGGAATAAAATGTAACGAGACAGAAGAAGTGTCTGAGGAAGTCATTGGAAATTCCACTGGATTTTCTATTGATTCTCCATAGAGTTTTCCATAATAAGTCTCATGGAATTTCTTTATCCAGCTCGTAACGTCCCTTTTAAAATCTTCTATTAGCCAATATAAGAAGAATCCCATGGAATTCCATTAGGAATTCCATAGGACAATGCCCCTTTTCCTACGGGAACATTCTTAAGATTATTTGAAAAACAAATGAATATTTAGTATGGAAAAGCAGTTAGAAAACGATCACGTATTTCCCAGAAATTTTCCTATGTTTAGGATGTTTAGCGAAAAAAATTTCTGCGTAGGTAATTTCCTATGGAAATTCCCCAGGAAATGTCCCGAGAAAGTCCCGAAGGAAAAGACACTCAACCGAGGAAATTCATTGAAATTTTTCGAATCAGAAAATCTACCGGATTTTTTCTTTACATGAGTAGGAATTTTCCTGCATAAGTCCTATGGGAAATGCTTAGGAAATTTCCATAGATTTTTTCTTTATAAAATAAAAATTAAAAAAAATTAGATTAGAATTATGAAGTGATTCTACAAAATTGTCTCTATCATTTAAAATGCCTGAAATACTAAATATAATTTGTAAAACACATCGTGAAAACTATTGTTGGAATTGAGAACATTATTATAACTATTACTCTAGCAATAAAAGTGACCATTTTAGAGGTGCTTGAATTGGACGGAGAAAACAGATGACCGATTTGCATGAAATGCAGCGCAATTTATTTCAATGTTCTCTCGTATATGTGGTTTCATTAAAATGCAATATGAAAATGTTTTCTCAAAAAGTGGAACAAATACGGTCACCCAACCTCTCACTTGACCCATAAATTTATCCCCTTTAAATGCAAAATTTCTTTAATTATTTGATTAAAATTAATTTGTGCCAATTGGGAGGGATGAAGTGAATAAAAATAAACACCCAGGGGAGAGCTTTTAAGATCATTATCGCGTTTGAGGGGAAAATTTATTGTTCCTCTTTTGCATTTTCTCGTATAATATAAATTAATTAGCGCAAAATTCGTCAGCATTACTCGGTTTTTGCCAAAAAAAAAATTGCGCTGCTCTCGTGTCTTGTGTTATGCCTTTTTAATGGGGTTTCTCGGTCAATGAAAGTGGCATTTTTCCTTTTTTTCACCTCCCGCCAATTTAAGAGTAAAAGCCAGTAAAAGAGCACCACGAAAAAGCTCGAAAATTGTGTTGTGGTGTCGAGAAAAAAGAAGTCTCTACTTCAAATTCAGCTGCATAATTAGCATTTTGAGCGACTCCTGAGTGTTTTCTTTTAGCCAAACAGAAAAAATGCAATTGTATGTAATTTTCAGGGTCGCGTGATGTTATGAAAATATATTCTAAACTTTTCACTATGTATTACAAGGGGGTTATATTATGGTTGAACAAGCACTTCCAGATATTTTGTATTAAAGTTCTTCATTTTAAAAAAGCTTTAAACTCTCTTCAGAAACCTTTATAAGTTATGCTAAAGCTTCATAAATGTTTCATATTCAAAGGATCAGGAACAATTTTGAATATCTTTAGAGAAGCTTTAATCAATTTTTAATGGCTTTTAAGTCTAATTTCAAAAGTTCTTAATGTTTTGTTTAAGCTTACAAGCTAATTAAAGCTTTAAAAAGTTTGCTAAAGCTCTATAGAAATTTTCAAAAGGATCCGATCTTTCATAATTTATTCAAAAACCACAGAGAATTTCCACTTCCAAATACACTCTCGCATTTCATTCGCAATGTACACCACTTCTCACTAAATTATCTTCCCCTTGCCATGTCTTATGTAACACAAATCCCCTAACATACTTGCTGGGGGAGTTTTAACGTGTCGTGAGGGGAAAAACTTTCGCTAATGCATACAAAGGGAGCTTTTGTCTGTTGAATGGTTGACTTTCGAGTGAAGCGCCCGGTGGAAAAAGCATTGCCTGACCATTGCAGACATGAAGAGGGAAACTGACGGGATCGGTTAATCGATAATTTCGTCACGAAAACTTGAGCTTTTTACCATTTTTCATTGTAAAAGAGTGAGAGAAATGTCTCTAACAGTTCTTTTGGGGTGGCAATAATTGGTCCTTCGAACCATATATCAATTCTCGACATGATTGTTTAAAGTAGTTATCGGCATCACAAAGTCCCAGGGGACATCTCTCAAATTTGTTATGTTATAATCACTAAAATTAACGCAAATCATATTCTATCAAAATACACAATTGAGAGGCAGTTAATTGGAGAATTCACGAACATAATGCAACGGGGAAGCAGATGCATATCGCCGTCAATAGCAAAAGTCAATAAATTCTCTTCCACCCATGAATATATGGGAGCTCCACTTTATTAAAATATAAATTCCAATCTCTATCTCTCTGTCCTATATTTGACACATAAATGCAATATTGCAGAAGCATCGCAAATATTTCTATAGATGATGAACATATTTTATTATTCTTTTTTTGTATAAAGTGAATTAAATGTTTCTGAAAAGTTATCATAAATCATCCTGGAAATTTGGCAGAGATTCACATCATTAAAATTTATATGGAAATATAATTTTCTTTAATGCTATAGAGATCTTGAAAAAATTCTACGAGAGAAAAAGTATGAAATGTGGTTAAGATAAATTAAAAACCTCACCGACTTTTGCCATTTTGCTAATTCCCTCGACAAGAGGAAGTTCCGAGGTGAAACCTAAAGTTCACTGTCACCAGAAATTTACTGCGAGCTGAGAGAAGGTGCAAATTATGCCCGACACATTACACAAAATTTATTTTCTCATACAACTACTCATTAAAAAGCCACTTTACCTGGAGAATTCATTTTGTCTATGGCCATGTTTTGCCTAAATACAATTTGCATTTAACTTGTCTTGAAGGTGTGGGAAGAGGTTGGGTAATTTGTTGTTATAATTATTTTTTACTTAGTGTTTCACTTGGAGGTTGAAATAAATCATAAAAGAGTGAATTGCTTGAATTTTAAATGCATTTACAATGTATTTTGTTCAATGGTTATTGATTATAAAATAATTTTCTTTTTTCTTGACATCATATTCAAGGTTTCTCATGATTCATATTTTTAGTATCAAAAATTTGCCAATTTCATCAAGAGTAGTGCAAATTATTGAATTATCGTAATGATGGTTAGGTATATATTATTTAATAATAACCTCATTTCTCTCATTTATGAATACACAGCGAAAAATTCTAATATTGTTTTCTACTATTTTATTACTTTGGTTATTCAAATATAGTATTGTAAATTTTACTATTCTCTTTAAAAAATAACTATTATATATTGCAGTTTTGGATTTCTATTGTTGACCAATTTCAAACTTTAATTGAACTTTAAAATATTTATAAGATAATAGATGCTACTATCATACAAATCAAGTGGGAGATATTATGATAAAAAAGATGTATATTTAAAAGGAAGTGCGTGTGAGCTTTGTGAAGTAACGCGGAAGTGCTAAGACAACTCAAGTCATGTTGAAAGCTTTCAAGGAAGAACTGATATCTTTGGGAAGTTTTCCAGAGCCTTAGAAGTTTTTTAGAAGCCTTTGAGGAGCTTTTCAGGAGCTTTTAAGGAATTTCCTAAACTTTTGAAAATATATAAGCTAGAGTAGCTGAAAGTTTTATAAAAATGATGTAAAGCTGTACAGAAATTTACGAGCATTTGAAAAAAAATCTGGCAAATTTGTAAAGCTTTCAGATACTTTTAAGAACTTTTGAAGTTCTCGCTAAGCTGTTGAAAATTCCATTTTAAAGAGCTTTCACAAAGAGTTTTCTTTTAAAAGCTTTCCTAGAAACCTTACTTATATAAAGCTTTTATGTGAAACTCTAGAAAGCTTTCTTAGAAATCTTTAGAAACCTTTCTTTGAAAGCCTTAAAAACCTTTCATAGAAAGCTCTTTTAGAAAGCTTTATCTGAAAGCTTTTTTAGACAGCTTTGTTTGGAAGTTTGTCAGGAAGAAAGATTGCTTAGAAGGCTTTAGAAAGCTTACTTATAGAGCTTTAGAAACTTTTCATAGAAACCCTTTGAGAAACCCTTCTCAGAAAGTTTTTTTAAAGCTTTCTTAGTAAACTTAGAATGCCTCAGCTTTCTTAAAGAGCTTTAGAAGTCTTTGTATATATAGAAAATAAAATTGATAGGATGAAAGCTCTTCAAAGCATTTGAATTGGAGCTTTGGGGATCTTTTCAACAATGTGGAAGTGCTTTCTGACCATAATATCCACCCCTTGATAAAATAGTTTGTTATTTTTACTATTTCATTTCTCACGGTGTACCTTCAACACTGCAATATTTGTAAGCATTGAATAAATTTCGTCCAGTGTATGAAAATGCAATTTGCAATTGATGCATAAAATATCCAATTTAGGAGGAAAAAAAAATCTTTTTTTAGTGGAGTGCAATTTACCGAGTGCACGGAGCAAAAATCGCTATTCAGGAGGCTTGAAAAAATCCGATATTAAATATTTGACGAATAATTTTATTCTAGGCGGGTTCAATCGAACTCAGAATGACTGCAAATATGTATCCAGTCAAATGGAAAGAGTTAATAACTTTTTTTTCTTCTTGCTTGAATTCCAGATCGGAGCTTTCTCGTGGCGAACGCCCTCCCAGACACTCATCACATCATCTTCTGTTCTGATGGCTTCTGCAAGATGACCGGATACACCAGGGCCGAGGTGATGCAGAGATCGGCCAGCACTGAATTTCTCCATGGACCAATGACATCGCAATTGGCTGTGAATCTGGTGAGGGAGGCCCTCCATAAGGGTTACGAGAAGCACTTTGAGATACTCTACTACCGGAAAAATGGTGAGTATTTAAATTTTTCATGGATTGCCATCAAAAGGAGAGAAAAAAGGAGGAAAACTCAAAATTGGATTTTTCATCTCCCACAACACCATCTTCTTCCGTAATTACGATGCCTGGGGGCGGCGAAACATTTGGGGGCATCATGAATGGCAAATGAACCAGGAACCAAATTTCTCTGCTCCGAAGTAATTGCACCAATCCGTTCCGAGGCTGACGATATTTCCCTCTACATTATTAATTTCGAAGACTTAACATTGCCACAGCAGAATGAATCTCTCGAAACACGTTTTAGCAAATGTAAGCCAAGAATATCCATCCAAAATGGTGTTGATTTCATCCTTCACCAAAAAAAACACCTTTTCTCTCCCGGCAGTCGATAGAGCACGTGCCAGCTTTAGGCAATCTCTCAAGTTTGGCAGTATGGGTATCCGCGATCGGGGTCTCAGGCTCGCCGGCTACCTCACTCCTCCGTCGGATGTTACGCAGGAGGAGGAGGAGATCCACGAGAAGTAAGAATCCTTCTTCTTCTCTTCCTGAGGCGTTCCACTCCAATATTTATGCTATTTCGACAGATTGTTTCATTTTCCATTAGTTTTTTCCGGTGTTATCCAATTTTCAAAAAAAGCTTCTCCTTGAAAATTTTATTTTATAACATTCACTGGAGCAGCATTGGATTTTAGTAATCTACAAATTAAATCTGGTACATGGGGGATTGCTCTGGATTCAAGGAATAGGAATATTTTATTGACAATTTTTTAATTTTGAAGTGTTGAAAGTGATGTACACCGTATTCATCATAATTTCTCAGCCTTGAGATGCCTGAAAAACCAGAGACTAATTCTCACAGGAAAACTATCAAAGTTATTTATTTTAAGTCCTCTAGGGAGATTTTTGGATTTAGAAATGTTTTTAGAGTAGCCAAAAACAAGTTGAGATAGAGTGGAGGCGCCTGGTAAAACCAGGCGTCCCCATCTCATCCTCTTCAAGGACATAACAGGGAAGGATCTACATACATTATACAGAATTTTGAAGCTGAACTAAAGATTCTCTTTAGAAAAACAATTTAAATTTCCCAAAAAACTCTGTCTGCAAGGCTCTGCTTTCTCTTAATGCAAAATATTGGAATGTAACGTTTCGTGGAGGAATATTTGCTGATGGGTGGAATTTATCGGTGTGGGCTGACCGGAGGGTTTTCTGCAGTGCTTCACAGCCTGATCAATCGGTGAGGGTGGACAGCACGTCGGTGTGGAGTCCCATGTCGGTACCGACGCTAATTAGGACAAATGAACTGGCGGCAGACAAGAAGGCCAGCGAGTCCGTGGTGCTGGAGGAGCTCAAAGTCGATAGTCCCATGAAGGTGTGTCATCAGGCGAGCACGGGTAGCGTGAAAGTGCCGTGCCATGGGCTACAGAGAGCCATTTATCAGATTGAATCGATATCATTCCAGAGGGTGACACCCGACTCGCGAATTAAGAGCGATGTGGGACAGACCAAGAGCTGGGACTTTGAGACACATCAAGCCAAATGTGAGTGTTTATGGCCCCCAAACTTTGCATCTCTCTCTCTGTGCAGAATTTTAGAGTTTCACAATTTACTTTATATACATGTGATCTTTTTTTTACATGAAGAAACTTTCTCAGTGTTAACCAGAAATGTTACAGTGTTTAGTTGTTTCTCTTTTCTGTTTAATCTTTTTTACTTTCTTGGATCTTCTCCTCCTCCAAGACTCTGTTACTTTTTTCAATTTTTGTACTCTCTCTCTCTCTATTCTGTCTCTTACTCGGAACATGTGTAAACTGATGATATGCCTGTAAAACAGTGAGGTGTGTGTCCTCCTCGTGAGACAACATTAGCCCCCCTTTCTGTTTGCGCGCTCCTGCGCCAACATGAAGCCAAGAGTCAAACCGTTTGTGGGCAGAGAAAAGTTTATAACACACTTTTTGTGTACTCTGACGCCTGCCATTGAGCTTTCGTGACGAGCTTTTCCAGCCACACGAAAGCCATGACGCGCACTCCTCGGGTCTCACAATGAGGACACACACAGCCACAAGTAAATCCTGCCCGCCCCATCAGAGAAAACAATTTTATAATTTATTCAGTTGATACAGCTCTTTCAGTTCAATTATCTCCTATGTTTCCTTCACACACCCCATTGAAATCCTTTGTTGTGTAACCAGAATGAAAAATTGATATCAACACAAGGCTGGGATCAAATTTCACAGAGATGATTCTCTGCCTCATTGGCAATTTCAAAGGTGAATCTCATTTCTGAACACCAAAGAATGTATGATATATAGTGTTTGAGGAAATTGGTTAGGGGATTAATTTTCACATGGAAAACTACCAAAGGTATAGTTTATTTTAAATTTTCTAGGAAGACTTTTATAGCTATATATATTCAAAGTTTTTGAATCAAGGGGTGACTCATTTAAGCGCGTTAAAACGCTTTAAATCTTTCATCCATCAAACACATGAGATTTTCAAAAACCAACTCTGTAAGACTTGATCCCTAAATTTTCTGTACAGATACTCCTCCCTTCTTTGGATCATGGAATTTAATTGTGATTATTATTAATTGATGAAATGAGTGTGCATTTTTTATCATTGTCAAAAAATCCTCTTTTGTTGTTTGCCAACTGTATGTCATTTAGATCCTGACCAAAAACTAATCCAGGTCTATGAAAGTAACCTAAAGAACTGTCGCGGCCTCATTCAGAAGCGAGCACATACAATCGACGACTTTATGAAAGGTATGTGATGACTACCAGTCTGTTTTTAGTAAAAAAAAAGAGAAGAAAAAAAAGAGAAAACAAACTACACTTTTTTTGTCTCTTTGATTTATTTTTTTTCTCTTTAGTGGAAAATTTATATCACATGATATTGGGTTTATTTTCTTTATTCATTCACGCTTCACATTGATTTACTCACAATAGTTTTTTTCTTCGTTTTAACCATTCTTCACTCTCACCTCAGACACTTTGAGGGTCTCTCTATAAATTTTATTCTTTATGACACCAATAAAGTTGCTAATGGCACGAAAATATGGTTTTCTTTCGCTACTTGATATTCACAGAGAATGATAATTTAATCGATTTGACAAGGGGGCAAGGCAAATGCAATGCCAAAAGCAGAAAAAATAAATATTTTTTCATCCATTGGATGTATGAAAAATATGGTTCATCCATTGAATGGATGAAGAATGGCAAAAAAATTGACTAGCCTGTGAAACTTCTGTAGACGTTCTTCATTTTCACGTGAGCTTTCATTTTTTTCTTAAAATGAATCATCATTTCTTTTGGGGACATTCTCCTCCATCCATATCCTGTAGATGAGAAATTTGCAATGTGGTAGTATTTTTCGATATCTTAATATCCAACACACACCTCCATGTCTGGAGAAGTGTGAGGGTCTCAGGAGATCTCGGTGTGGTTGGGAGACAAGCCATTGCCAAGGTGAGTGGTCAGTGTTGTGTTATTTTCGGGTAGAAACCAAATAACATTTGTTCTTTCAAATTTATTCTTTCCTTCGTAAAACTTCTCGTGTTGGCTTTCTTTAGTCATTGTTTATTCGAATGAGCTTCTCTGGCTATTGTCAACTTTTTTTTCTCGTATTCTCCAAACACAGTGATGTTGGCCGTTTGGGCATGAGCAGAAAGGTTGCTACAAAGTTTCTTCTCTCATGGAATTTTTAGGCACCACGGGACATTCATCGAGGCAATATTTTCCCTATGTGTCGTCCGAGAGTGATTTGCAGCGCTACAAAGCAATCTCCTTTCGGCACAGCTCATGCCATGAGCCACGTTCAAGCTCCTCCCTGTCCAATGTGCCTTCCGACGTGAAATCAGACAGAATAAAGGTAAATGTCCGGACAAATAGATAAATCGAATTGAATTCACATTAATATTCCTTTATTCCCCCCTTCGCGTGTCCAGGATAATGGATCAGCCAACTATTTCCAAGGAACTCGTCATACATCGCCAAACATGGGCGAAAAGGTGGCTCAGGTAAGTTCAATTAACCATCCTCCTCATCCCGTATTCTCGCTGGCAAATTGACACGCGGAGAGTTCATTTGGCAAAATTGCCCAAATCACCCTCGCCCCCCTCTAATCCAATTGATTCTCGACCACGGGAAAATAATAGAAAATTATTGACTATGCCCTGCATCATAAAACAATCATCAACACTCCGGAAAACTTTCCCTTTTCCCGCCCGCCCACAAACACTAGGTAATGTCGCGTTGAAGAAGAGATAAATGCATGAGGCTGAATGGGTAGTTCACATGCAATTTTCACAAAGGGAAAATGAAAATGGGCAAATGTAAATCATTTGGGCTTGGGTGGAACCTCTTGCAGCAACTTTATGCTCACCTAAATGGGCACAGTGTTGCAATTGTGAGGTATAACGTTCGACGACATGAAACGGCAAAAAATGGGAGAAACACATCCGTCTGGTAGGATAATAAATTAAAATGAGAATTATACTCAACGGGAATCGTGTTGAGTCAAAGAAAAACCATCACGTGTGGTTTAGACATTTTTTTCTCGTCATTCAGAAAGTTACTTCATCAACTGGGTTTGTATGGCGGGGAAAGTTCATACTCGGGAGAAAAATAACTTCATCAAGAAGGAGATGAGATCTTTGAGAAACTGAAAACTTCAATATCTTCGTGTGAAAACAAAACTGTTGTTTGCAGATGAGGGAATTCGATGTTTGATTTTTTACTCTTTCCATCAAATATGTTCCAGTTCCGTGCAGATGTAAAATGGAAATGTATCAGAAAGGAATTTTTTGAAGAGAAAAAAGGAAAAAAAATAATTGGATTATTTGCTTTTTTAATCCTTTAAAAAGCTTGTATTCCAAGGGGGAGTGCTATGATCAGAAGTGGAGTAGGGGAGACCGGGGCAGCATATAGAACTTTCGAGATTTTAAAAAAATTATAAGAGCTTTTACAAATATTAATGATTCCACTTGACAATCTTAAATTTTTAAAACTATTTAACTAAGGTAAACGAGGTAAACGCAGTGCGTACCGACAGTGAAGCTCGTACCGACAGATGTATTATTTTCTTAGCGAATCTATGCATGTGTCGGTACGAGCTTCACTGTCGGTACGCACTGCGTTTACCTTATATTCTTTTTACAAAGCTTTCTGATATTTTTGACCATTCGATTACATATATTTCTTTGAGGGCTTTTATAGTTTTTTCAAGCTTTCTTGGATATGGAAGTGTTTGATAGACACTTCCAAAGTACCGGAAGTTTGGTGAGCTTTCATACTTTGAAAGCTTTGGGGAGCTTTCATAATATCTCTCCCTTGATAAATTTTATGCTTTCTTTAACTCATAATAATTCTTATAACCGCCAATTTAACCGACTCTCCCCTACTTGATCATTTTCAAACATTACTTTTATTTGTAAATGACATAAAAATTCTGCCAATTAACTAAATGTACCGATCAATTCAATGGTCAGTTCTAAATCCCTGTTACACCACGCAAGTTAATTTAAATTCAACACGTCCACAAGCACTATAGCTCATGAGGGGAGAATTCCACGAATTTTCGCGTGGCTCGAAAACTTCCGTGAGGGTGCAAAAAACGTACAAAATTTCCTCTGTTCGGCCGGAAGAGGCCAGAGTGATACTTGCTAATATTATTGTTTTCACAAGGCGCGCGCGGGGTGAATGTTTTTTCGCCATTGTCCATCGCGTGTCTGGCGCCCATTTCACCTGATCAATCGATTCTCTCATGTCCACGTGAATGTTAACCCATTGGCATCTGGTGCATTTTTCCCTCCTGAATCTTCTGGTCCTTATCACTCTTGTAATGGGATTACGCAAGAGAATACACCTGTGAGATGATTTTGGCACAGATTGACAGAGCTTTCGGAAGTTGCAGCTTTCGTGGGTGGACTTGTGCTATGTATGTATGTATCACACAATGTCTCTCTGAGAGAGCCGGAGAGAAAAGTCTCTCTCCTCTCTCTGTTGGTGAAGGGGGTTCATTATCGACATGAGGGTGTATTGGTGAGCGCGGGTGGCGCTCTTTTACACACTTATATAGCTGAGGAGCCACAAAGAGAGGGAATCAGTGCATTTGAGTCGGTCGACGGGACAACATCTGGGCACAGGGCTGTGCCGTCTGGTGAAGTGTGGGAATAATCTGGGTGCTGTGCGGGGGTGATATGGGTGAACCGTCGCGTGGTGTTCAGTGAGGACGATGTCTGATGTGGGTGATTTGCAGCCATCGTGTAGTTATATTGAATTAAGTGAGATCCGTCGCCTGGATCACCTGCTCACGCAGTGTGAGACGAGCAGTTGTGAGCACATCTGTCGTGACTGCTGCGAGAAGCTGGGCAGCCTGGAGGATTGTGATCAGGTGGAGGATGAGGTGGCCTCGCCGGATGTCGTTCAGACACCACGGCCCCTCGGGGCGTCTCCGCGTCTGACGCCACAAGCGAATTGTGTCTGTGGCACATCGGAGCGGAGAGTCCGCACGAAGATCATGGACGCGGTCACGTGCAGTGATTCAGAGAATGTCACCACGATGAGTAACTGCCGGAGGCACCTCGTGCGCCAACATCGTCATCGCTCTGAGGATGTCACACCCAAGAAGCCACTTAATCTCACAGTTAATCGCACAACAACTGTTTTTGTGTGCGACAACTGCGAACGAGCTCCACTCACGGACGCTAAGCGGAAGAAGTCCATTTTTACGCGAGGACTCAATCTGGGCACGAAGCAGCGCTCCCTCAATGAGAGCAATGTGATCGCCTTCTCGAGGAAATACTCGAGCAGTGAGCAAAGTCTACGGGAGACAGCTATTGGGATGATTAGCGCCGCGGGGGATGAGGTGAGAGGTGGTCGCTCGAAATTCTCACCCCAAGTGATGGCCAGGAGAATCTCCATGAAGGTCACGGAGGAGCTGGCCGAGATCACAACGAGTGGCGCCAAGGAGGCGCTTCTAGGGGCGCGTTTTGGTAGTTTGCACGAGAAGAAATTGCCTGAACCTGTTGAAACAGTACGTGCCCATTTTACCTTTATTTTTCTTTCCTCATATTATATATCATGATGGACATTTCTGGGATATCCCTGAGCATACAATTTTTCATGTCTCACGAATGCAAGTAATAACGTCATGAGTTGAATTGAGGGATTCTGTCCAGAGTTGCACAATCATTTTTTGGCTCAAAATTCTAAACATTCCTCCAAGCAAAAACTTAATTAAAATGCTATTGTTTACCATGAATATTCTTGGGAATTCAAAAAGTTTTTGATATTTTATTTACCGGCTTTATATGAGAGAGAGAAATTCTAATTACTAATTTACTCCATATTCTGATTTTTTCCTCAAACCATGGAATTTCCCTCTATATTTAAAGTGATTTTAAGTTAATCAGAGACATATAATAAAAGTTTTAACCCCTTCTGCATAATTTAAGTTTCATTTTGCAATGGGAAATACGGGAAATACAAATATATAATATTTGGACAGTGGGGACGCCGGGTAAAAGCTCCCGTTATACTGAAATTGATGAAATTGCGCGGAATTATCCCCAAATTGGGGCTATTTATTTCACTTTTCCGTTACGGATATACAATTTGCCTTCACATCACAGAAATAGCCATTGTTGTGAGTGTTCTCAGCTTTAATATATAGCATTTTCTCTATATTATGTGGGATTTTCGATGAAAAGCTCATAAATAATCCTAAATTGAGCTTTTCCCTATTATCCACGTATTCTTGCACTTATATGTCTGCATAAAAAGGAAGTTTAGGGTGTAACTATATACCTATACGTTAAGAAAGAAATGTCTTGTTGGAAAATTATCTGCGATTGGAAAGCTATTGTTTGATGTTTGTATATATATGAAGTATGTAATAGTGAGAGATGATACAGATCCATTTCCCAAATTAAAATGGCAAAATGTATAAGAGGGGGTGGGGGGACATTGACAAGAAATATTAGTGTATCGAGAGTGTGGTTTAATTAACTAATATTATGTACTAGAGTCCGCCTATGCAAATGACGTGCTATGGGTTGATCTTTAACAATTGATTGGATATGGGCAGATCTCCGGGATTGACGGATAAATTGAGGTGTATGGAGGGGGCGATTCATTGAATAATAGTGTGACAAATATAGAGCAAAGCAATTCAATATCCGTGCTATGGGATTATTTCAAATTATTTGGCATCCTCCAACAGATCTCCACGTATTTGACTGTTTTTTTTTGTTGTTACTTTGCAATGCCTCATCTGTCTCTCTTGTTGTCCCTCAGCCCACCTTGGCCATGAGCCAAAGTTGTTTTTGAAAAATTGCTCACATTAATTTTCTCTCGTATGGCTTTTTCCGCGCCGAAAATTGAAAACTTTTTTTACGCGTCCCCTTCATTGATTATTATGGGATAAAACAGTCTTCATTCAATATCACTATCTCAATGTCCGTCAATCTTCTATATGGAAATTAAATTAAAACGCGACAGGATAGAGAGTGCAACAAATGACGAAACAAAGTTATGTAAAAGAATGGACAGAGTGGTAGAAAAAAGACAGAAACTCCGAGATGTAGTGAAACATGTTCTGGCGCATGTTGAAAAATGACCAAGGAGAAAAAAAAACAGTCTATAGAGAAGCCAAAGGGTAAAAAACTCGCCAATTAAGGGGCTTATCATTCTTCCAGTTCATCCACTCGAGAACTCATTAAATAATCCCAAGAAGATAGACACAAAGACGAGAAAGATAAAGAAATTAAACTTTTCATTATACTTTATTCCCTCTCTGTTCTAAAGCCTCTTTCTTTTTCATCTCACTCTCAACTTTCTATTGACCTTTCTGTCAATGCCAGAAATATTTCCAGAGCCTTTTATTGCTCGTGATTTGCAAGATTTGTCTTGTGCGGGGGTGAAGAACAAACAGAAACTTTCTTCCAAAGTTGTATTCAAGTGCGACAAAATTTCAACCTCAATAAATATTTAAGGAGCTATTACACCTTCCTTTAACTTTTTATTTGGGGTCCAATATCCGTCGTTTAATGCTTAAAGTTTACCCTCAAATATGCATAAGCAAAAGTTAAATAAAAAACAATGTGCAATTACAGTTGCAAAAATTTAAATAATCTCTCAACGAGAATCTTTATTTGGAAAATACAAATTCATTTAATAATTTGTGATAATGATTATTGATAACATTTATTAATTGTTATTATTATTGAATTTTTGGCAATTAAGTTTTATTTAAAATTTATTTAAAAAAGAGTCTTCATCTAACGGTTTTCTCGCTATAAAGTTTTTTTTGCTTGAAGGACGAACGGACAGACGGCTGGCCGGAAAATCACTTTGGCGGGAAAATTATTTCGACACCTATGCTTTTTTACATCAGAAAAATCCCTAGTAATTGCCCCCCCCCAAATATCCAATCAATAGAAGCAATTTTGATTTTCATTCGATTATATAAGCTGTGAATCTGAGTGTAAATATTACAATCATTTAAAAATTCTATTTGCACTGGCTATGGACTAATTTTATTTGCCCTTATCTCATTGCAACTTTCATGAAATAAAGCTTCTTTATTGAAACACAGCTTAACCAGTGAATTAAATTCCATTCAATATAGAATGTTCCATTAATCCTGGGATTTTCACACTCGTTATAAGCTCTTCATGTGCCGAAAATGGCGAAACGAGAAGATAATGAATGAGATCTCTTATTCAAAGCACGACAAATTGCAATTTTATCCTTACATAACTATTGCAAACTTGTTCTTTGAGTAAAATTCTCATAATTTTCACATAGAAAATATCTTAGATATTTATGGATAATTCAATTAACAACATCCCTGGGTATTTCGTCGCGTTCCACCGACATGTACTCGTTCCTCTATCGATTGCATATTCGTAAACAATTCAAAATTCTCCGGTTTTGCGGGTGGTGAAAGCTGCGACAGTGAATTTTCCACCCACAGGGTGGCGAGTTATAAGATAACCTACTTTCACCCAGTCAAGAGACTTTGATTGGCCAAAGTTTTATGCTTATTTTTACCCTCATTTTCACTCCTCACCAAATGGTCGACGTCACGCATATTTTTCTCTATTTTCACGCGCCAATAGATATATATGTATAGCAAAAAGAAAAGTCCAAGTGACGCCAAACTCGCTGGTGATGAAAAATTGAATACAGTGACGAGGAGCTTTTGTGACAAACACGCTCAGAGAAAAAAGTAAAATTAAGCCTAAGAAAGGACATCGCTCTTTTGGAAATTCCCTGCAAATTAGCTGGGCGGAAGTTATTTGAATTGTTGTGCACGTTGACGCCACAAGATGGCAGCATTATCGATAGAGGGGCTTCCGGTATGGCGTGTGACTTGAATGGGTGAGAAAAGCTCATAATACATAGTTACGATGCCAAATGGAACGTGAAATATGCATAGAGAGAACCACGAATGGGTGGCTAATTCAATTGAGAACTTCTTTCAGGGCGAAGAACAAAAAAATTGTCACTCATTAATTGTTCAATTTCCCGCGCAGCGAATAATCCAATTATTTGCGTTTATTTGCACTGAATGAGATCTTTTTTGTGCCAAAATAAAAATATTAGGTTCATTTTCAACTCTTTCTCCATTCTCTACTGCTTCGTCCTCGATAAATCTATGCAAATATGAACAAGAAACATAATGCTACCGAATGGAACAAAGTGTTGAGACCGGGGAGTGAAGGAAAAATCAATTGAGCGGATTGTCCGGCATATGTAGAAAGTTTTGCTTTTATTTTATTGCTCCCATTTAACCATTTTCTCTCGTAGAGTTGGTGAAGTTTTAGCTATAATGTTGCAAGGGAGAGATAGTGTGGTTAGAAATGGTGTACATATTTGAATAGAAGTGCGTGAGTGTCTTTGGAAGTGTTAAGGCATCCAAAAAAGAGATTAAGAGCTTTAATTGCGAAAAGCTTTACCAAATTTTATTATAAATCAAAGCTTAACTTTAGGGTCATTTTTTGAGCTTTAGAATGTCAGAGAGCTTTTATTTAAAATGACTGTTTATTTATTATTATTATGCATTATCCAACTCACAAATTAGCAAACAGACAACACGGAATATTATACAGTGAATTTAAACAGAAACTGTAGCAGTGTTTCACGAATTTATTACTTCAATTATATATGTATTATACATATCTATCTATTCATTTTATTATGAAATGTCAATGAATTGTGAATATACTTTGACAATCACCTTTTTGGCAACATTTCACAATGGAAATTGAATAATGAAAATCCACATTCGATGATGTTATTTATTTTATCCGTTTTTTGTGAAAACAAATGCAATTTGATGAAAAAATATATAGGTACATTATGACCCACATTTAAAAGTCAATTATTTGTGCTAAAGGGTGTCTCATTTCACGAGGAAAAAGCTCTCAGTATCTTCAAACTATTTCAGTCGCTGTCTAATCAACTCTAATAAGTGCTTCTATTTGTATTTAGTGAGCTCAGAAATGGTAACATTTTCGTCTAACGTTTATTTGGCAATAATAGAGTCAGACAGAAAAATGACAAAAGGACAAATATCATGAAAGTTTTCTCCTGCTATATACATTATAGTTGAGCATATCATCTATGTTATTAATAGCGATGTTGTCCGCCGTTCTCTTCGATTATAGTTGGAAGTGCTTTTAATTGTGACACTAATTCGATATAATTTATGGGGAAAACGTGTTTGGCATGAAAATAATGTTATTATAGAAAAATAAATCTCTCTTTCTTGGCAATTTCCCATTTGATTTCCACCAATGCGCGGTGGTTTTCAAAAGCCTCAGACAGAGATGGAGAATATATAACTTCCTCAGAGACACATTTAAATATATCATCTCAGTGTCGAACGTTGGCAATGACGATGAAGAAAAAGGTGTCAAAGACACTGAGTGAGAGAGAGAATTGAATTTCCCAAGTCCAAGGCAGATACTCATTTTCCCATGAGATGTTTCACCCGCACAATCAGTTGAGTTTATGAGAAATTTTCCGAGATGGAATTCTGTGTTTAACTATGACATCCAATTTTCTGTAATTTCCCAATTTCGTTGTAAATTCAACCCCGCCAGCTTCCATGGAAATGATGAGTAATTTATGACACAACGAAAATCCAATGAGAAATATATTGACAGAGGTTGGGGGCCAAAAAAAAAATATTTTCTCGTAATATTTTATGCGAGAATTGGAAATTCCGCATATTCTTTGAATACTTTTTACCAACAGTGACGCAATCATTCTACAAACTGAATAATTTTTTCGTATTTTTAAAGAGAGGGAATGCTCTCAATTTCCTGGGAAACACATTGAATGGAATGTTTCACAATCTATATGACGTTCCAATTATTTGAGCTTTAAAGAAGCTTTCAGGAATGTTTATCAATATCTGGAATTTAGAAGGGGAATGCAATTATATTTGAAAGTCGTTTCTATGTATTAATACGAGACTTCAATCACTTCTGCTTTCTGTATATGAAAGCGATGAAAGCTCTTCAATGCTTCTTGTATTTCGGAAGCTTCTCTTGAACACGCGTCCACAGATTAAAGAGCTTTTCTGTGGTGTTTAAAAAATTGCTTCACTGCCAGAAACTTAAAGAGCTTTCAAAATTAGAGATATATCATTCTTCTTATTATCTAGTTTTAGAAGCTTTCTAAAACATTGTAATTTTGGGAAATTTAAAAATAATCTGAGAAGAGCAAGGGGGATATATTATGGAGCTTTTAACAAGTTTCAGGAGCTTTTAAGGAAATTCCTAAACTTTAAAAAATAAGCTTGATTAGGAGAAAGCTTTCTAAAAAAAATTGTTAAGCTTTCTGATAATTTTTTAGAGTTTTTGAAGTTCTAACTAAATATTTGAAAAATTTGGAGTGTTTTTGCAGATTTTATTAAAGCTTTTTCATAGAAAGATTTAGAAAGCTTCCTTAGAAAATTCTAGAAAGATTTTTTTTTTTAGAAAACTCTACAAAGATTCCGAATTTAAGCTTTTACGAGCTTTTCTACAACATATGAAAGTGCTGGAAGTGGTGTACGTCTTTTTGATCATAATATCTCCCCCTTTGAGAAGAGTTTCGAGATTTGTTACTAAAGTTTTTCATATAATGTCTTAGGAAGTGGAAGTGCTAAAAAGGAGCTTTTAGAATATTTTGCAAGCATTTTTATTGAGAGCTTTCGATTTTTTGTGCTTCAACTTGTTTAGAACTTCTTAAATAATTGACTTCCATATATTGTAAGAAAGCTCTGTAGAAACTTTGAAGAGCTTTCATTCCATCAATTTTTAATAAAATGGATGGGACGAAAGCTCTTCTAATCTTATACAGCGAGCTTTCTTACTAAACATGAAAGTCCTGGAGCCGGTGACGCCTTTCTAACCAATTCGATATTTTCCAATTAACAATTAATTCTATTTCATATACATATATAATAAATTAAAGTTATGCCTAAAGAGCTTGTTTTCCCACCCATAACCGAAAGCTCCCATTTGCTTTCGGTATAATTAATTTGAAATTTGGAACGCAAACACAACAATTTTGCTTCTGCAATGTTTCCGCGGTTAAAACTGAACCCTGTGTTGACCTTTAATTGCTCTAAGGGGATTCATAGTTAGAGCGCCAGTGATGAAAAATTCAAAAGCTCCACTCAATGGTCTGTGGTTTAACTTTTACACATATATATGACTGTTAAGCACGTGAGCACATGGAGAAAATCTCTTTTGCTTTTCAATCAATATTATCGAACAATTCATGTATGTATATATAGGAGTCTCTCTCAATGAATTACCATTCGCTATACGTCCATGTGTCTCTTGATACTTCTTCGCCTCCACCTGCCAGGGATTTGTAAATTTATTCTCTTCAACACTCGCGTCGAATGTAAATTAGGCGCCGGGCTGGAGGTGCCAAAAGGACTTGAATTGGCATAAAAGTTATTATTAAAACGATTTTGAGATTTGGCACCATTCTCAGTTATTGTGACCCGAAATTATATGTGTTAAAGCTTTCTAAATCTTTTGGTACCTATTTTATAACCGCGATGTGTTGGTGAAATTTTCGATGCTAATGAATAAATTCCTGAGTGTTTGCTCTTGAGCTGCTGAATCCTTAATGTTTGCCAGAAGCCAATGACCATTATGGTTTATCGGCTTCTTGGTGGCGCAAAGCGGCGGCCGGCGGCGTTTGCGCGTCTCAATGGCTCCACTGGGATGGGGTGGTGGGTGGGAAAGCTCGGCACGCAAAACGAGTCTCAGGGAGAGTAAAAGCACCCGAGAGAGAGAGCTTGAGAATCTCCTGGTTGGGTTTTCTAGTCAGTCAAACGTTGGCATCGCGACTGTACGGTACATGTTGGTGGAATCCGTAAAATCTCTGTCTGTCCGCTTAATTGATTTTCTTCTAAGCTAGAGATTCTCTGCACACCCACTTGTGAGCCACTGAAGCTCATTTGGAGCTT
Organism: Phlebotomus perniciosus; assembly: GCA_918844115.2. Lineage (NCBI taxonomy): Eukaryota > Metazoa > Arthropoda > Insecta > Diptera > Psychodidae > Phlebotomus > Phlebotomus perniciosus. The sequence continues at coordinate 33,917 of CAKKOB020000062.1, forward strand.
AAAAGCTATCTAGTGTTGTTTAGCGGGGTGGGCGGAGTGGGTGGAGAAAAATGTGAAAGTTCTGACGAGAGTGAGATACATATTTTTTCGTGCTCCCATCTTGCGATACACAAAGACTGCAAATCGTATGGGTTTGCACAATGGCTCCCGGATTCACTTGACGGCGACAAGGTGTCTGTGGAGCCCCACGCCGGAAATGAGTGCCATGCAGTGTGTTGAAAACTTTTCATTGGGCGGAACAAAGATGGTGCTCTAGTGAAGCCAGGGCAGTCCGCCAGGAGAGAGCCATCAAGATGAGTAAGACGGGCAGCTCAGACAGCACCAGTGTCCCATTGATAATCACGACGAATGAGTGCGGGGGCTCCGCCAGGGCCACCACGGTGCCCACAAGTCCGGATTTCAGTGGTCCAGATCTGGACAACGTGAGTTTTCGCGCCCCCAAATCCTGCCGAAGCTTCGTGCGATCGAAAAATCTTACTAGTGAGCATCGCAACAAGTCGGTGCCGCAAAATTTGCAGGTTTGACGGATGCCAATCACTCCTCAATGTCTCCTGGAAGTGTTACAATTAATATTGGGTGACCCCACCCCCCGGGAGTATCGTACAAAACATCCCATCACAAATCCACTCTTGAATTACGCGTGAAAATTCAGATGAAATTCAGTCTGAGCCCTTGATCTCTTGAGCATTAATGAAGCCCATCCCAAACAGCAGAGGAAGCTCTTGAGATAGAAAAGCGGTGAAATTGTGGACAATAAAGCGAAGAAGCGCATGTGCAGGGAAAATAAAACATATTAGTTTAACACCCCCATGAGGCGCGTAAGATGAACAAACGCCATCCAATTTTTCTCAATAGTCCCAGAATTGACTTCATCAACTCCTTACCATGACCCCGTTTGATACCTTATTCGCGTGTCCACGAGGCTCTAATTTCTCATTTCCATGCCGCATTACTCTATCAAATATGTATGGCGAAAATACATAGTAAAAGTCAGGAGATCACAATTGGAAAGTTCCCAACTGAGACTCAAAGGCGACTCTATATAGAGAGTCTTCAGAGAGTAAAGTTATTTGGAACTAATGCTCAGGTAGTAGGGCATAATATCGATCAGTTGGGGTTAATTTTTTAATTTTCAGAATGGAATTTATTCAATGTTTAAGCGGTTTAAGCTAAGAAATTATAAGTTTAAATTTGTCAAGTATTTCCTGGAAATCCGTCTGATCTTTGTCTGCGAACTTTATCAAATTTAACGTACAGAATCGTTTTAAAATTAATTGCTAGTCGCAGAGAAATTATCGTGATTCTTACTTCTCTTACTCAATCAATCACAAATGATATCTTATGATTGTTGCCTCTGTAACAGTTTAATTAAGCCAAATTTCTAATATGTAATTTCATTGGAATTCAATAGTATCAAAGCACGTTGTTTCTAAGTGAAGCAAATTTCCCAGATTTCATATTATAAGCTTTCCAACGGGTTAATTGTAATTACTACCTCTATTATTCACAGTCACATCCTCTGCAAATAAAGTCTAACGATTGCATAAATGCGATGCAAGAGTAATTGTAGAGTAAAAGGAGTTGTGAAGCTTTTAGTGAAAATGTGGCACTGAAAGAGAATTTATGGTATCTTTTAAGACTTCCGACAGTATTTAGACACATAGAGAATCCAGGAAGCTCACAAATCATAAATCAAATGTTAAACCGCAAAGGTTTTTCAGACAGAAAAAAAAAATAAATTTCCAAAAAAAAATCTATCTGGAAGTGAAGCAAGACTGCGTGCGAGGAAAAACAGCAGCATCATGAAACATAGAGTGACTTGGCTACCATTAAATGGTCACCCGGCCAGACAGCCGGGCGTCAGGGGGAGTGGATTGTGAAAGAAGAGGAGAATTGAATGACGAATTCAAGGGCAGCAATTAAAACACTCCATTCGATATGAATTATTCAGTGCGTGTGTAAAAGCGAGCAATTCAAGGAATATAAAGGTCAACCGTGATAACATTTTCTCTCCTCCTTTGTTGTTTCGGGACTGCAGATATTGATATAAATTGATCTGCAGAGCGACGATTTATGGGGAATTCGCAAATCGCGAAAGCTCGCAGTAGTTGTCGAGAAAAGACAAACTTTTAGGTGTAAACGTGCCAAAAGGGCGAAGCAACGAGGTGTGAATTGAATGGAAATGTTGGCGACATTTGCCAGCATCCTAAAAATAAAACCCCTTTTATGTTGCTTCATGCTTTGTCGTCCAAGGGGAGGAGATATAATGGTCAGAAGTGGTGTACTTTTTAATGGAAGTCCGCGGGAGTATTTAGAAGAGGAGAAGAAGCAATTTAGATCAGGAGCTTTGAGAGCTGTGAGAGCTTTCTATGAAATTTATATATAGCCTTATTAATTACAAAAGTATTTGAAAATTTTGAAAAGCTTGTGGTTAGGTTATTTCTAAAGCCATCGCAAAAAGCTCTGGATATTTACAGCTTTTTGAAGAAACCTATGGATCTTCGGCAGAAATTTAGGTTAACTTAAAAATTCTGTAGAGCTTTTATAAGACACCTAAGTAATGAAAACTTTCTAAAAAGTTTTTTCTACGAAGCTTCTCAGAAAGCTTTCTAAAAAAGCTTTATGAAAAAGCTTCCCAAGAAAGGTTTCTAAAGCTTTCTAGAGCTTTCTAAGTAACTTTTCTGTGAAAGCTTTCTAATTAAGTTTTCTGAAGCTTTCTAAGAAAGGTTTTTTTTAAGGTTTTCTATGAAAGACTTCCAAAACTTTCTGTAAAAGCTTCAGGAAATTCTGCAAAAGCTCTCTAGAATTTTCGCTAGAAAGCTCGCAAGACCTTCAAAATTTCTAAAAATTATCCAAAAGCTTTAGAAATTTTCCAGCTTTTTAAATTTAATTTGTGTAAGTTTAATATGTGTAATATATATAAGTGTTAAAAATCATTTACGTACACCCTTTCAACCATAATATCTTCCCCTTGTTTGTCGTTAGTCGTTGCCTTTTTACCGAAAGCTCCCGTATGACTCGTGTTTCTCAATCATGTGACTTTTTATTACACCTTCGCGACCTCAATTTCACCGCCAAAGAGTTACAGAACAAAATTGAAATAAAAAAAACTGGATATGAAAGAATGGACGAGAAATTATGATTTGTTGACATGGAGATAAATCGATAAGTTTTCCACGGGATCGTAATAATGAAACCAGTTCATGGATGGTCAATAAGCACTTCCAAGAGACATTTTCCCCATGTCGTGATCGATTTATTTCTGCCTCACCGCCACATGGGGAGGAAAATGGGGGGATGGGGGAGATTTGCATTTTTCTCTTTTCAAATTCTCCCCCCATTCCCGGTGTTACTGTTGCAATCCGTGGGCGAGAGTGCATTTGATGGTGATTGTTTTGCTCTCTTTAATTTTATTGTCGTGTCTCTCAGGCCACAGAGAAATGGTCAAGTGTTCGCCTGAGTACAGATTCGAGGACTAAAGTTAAAATTGAAAATCACATTTCCACACACTCAAATTTGAATCTCAACGGATTCGGCACGGATATAGCAAAGGCACACCTTGGCAAAGAGGTAATTGGTCGCTTTCTCACGTAATTGTGTGGTGCACAAAATTTGTCTATTTCTCTGTACACAACCCAGCACACAATTGATCAACACAACACAAAGTTGTTCCTCTTCCAATTTTGAGACATAATATTCCGAGATGCTCATCGCTCCAAGGAAGACATATAGCAACGGCTAAACTTTTGATATGGAAACATATACATCTTGAAGAGTCATTAAATTAGACTGTCGGTTACAACAATAACACCCTTTCAATTTCCCTTTCACGTGAAACGCTAAGAAAGTCAATAAACACCTTATTTAGAGCATGTGTTTGGTTTTATTCGGTGGGAAAGCTCACAGGTAACACACTATAAGGAATTTCTCACGGTGCTCACCAACATGGAAACCTACAAAGTAATATTACGATATAATGATCATGCATTATATTCATTTTTCATTTTCATAGCAACGGGCTTCAACTTTGACAAAATGAAATTGCAGTGGATTTTCCGGGAAGACGGAAAAAAATAGATTTAAAAGTTAAAAATGCTCACAAGAAGAAAATAGAGGAAGACTAGGCAACTTTGAACAGTGTTTTTGTTATATTTTCGAGTGAGATTTGATTCTGACACTGTCTAAAGATAGTCCGGAAATATTTCCTTAGTTCTTCCCGGGAATATTTGAATTGGGGAGAGTGGGAGAATAGGGTAGATCAAGATAAAACAAGTTTAGTTTAAGGATTCCATCCAAGAAGTTCTATAAGAAATTTCGCAGGAAAATTCCTCTCTTTCTATAGGATATTTCTATAGTTGTCCGTTTATCATTTTGAAAAAAAATTGTATGAAAATTGTATGAAATGTCCCAAAAAAATCCTAGAGAAAATCCTGAGAATATTTCCTGATTTTTTTGTTAGACTATCTGAATCTGACCCTTTCTCCCTTATTCAATTAAAATTCATAAATTGCAGCACAGAATATGGTGTAAAGTGATTGATATGTTACATTATATAACTTATGTATGAAACATATCTAAGGTGCTTTAAACTAGTTGAGAAATTCCCGGAATTTCCATAAACGTCCTTTACTTGACGTCCTTATTTCTCATGAAGCGTATAAAGTCCATTATAATGAACATGATTTGATTAGGGGTTGTTTACTTGAAGCATTTCTACCTAAACCACTGTTATTCACAACATTCAATATCCTTTCTCAGAAATTCCATCCTATTATTTCAAAAACATGAAAATCTCTCTTTAAGCCACTTTAGAAGAAACACATAAAACGCCAAGAGAATACGGAAGTGTGAGAGAGAGATGGGAGAAGATCAATTTACAGGTGTAACATGGATGATAAATTGTTAATCATTGCAGGTATTATCTCTGGGCGCTGATGTTCTGCCCGAGTACAAGTTGCAGAGTCCACGGATCCACAAGTGGACAATTCTGCACTACTCACCCTTCAAGGCGGTATGGGACTGGATCATCTTGATCCTTGTTGTATATACAGCCATTTTTACACCATACGTTGCAGCATTTTTACTCAGTGAGCCTGACTTCAATCAGAGACGCAATCGTAAATATGCTGACGACCCCATTGTGATAATTGATTTAATAGGTGAGTTTTAAATATATGTATTGTATGTACAACATGCCGACCATGTGGAAAATCTCCGTGACAATTGAGCGCACAAATTTTCCACGTGAACTCTCTATCCTCTTAAGTCAACATTAAATACCAACACAAATTCAGGCATGAATAAATCATGTGTGAAAATTATGAGTGCAAAAAAAAGAAAAGAATTAAAAAAGAGACTAAAAGATCTTTTTGGATCACGATGACGCGATAGAAGTGCATTTAATGTGTACATAAAATATTTATATTTAACTCTTGTATTAACTCATTTTTCACAGTATATCAAATTGTGTTTTTTACTATATACAAAATTAGGTAACGAAAAATTGTGTAGGTAAATGAGTATAAAGAATTTTTTATTAAAATTCAAACACAAAACACATCAAAGAGCACGAGAAATACACAATATATGCACTCTTTGTTACACATCCCACGCTAACGATATATCATGTTTTAAATTTTTATTAATAAAGGAAAATAATTAAATTTTAAAGCATGAATTTACAAATTGGGAAATAATGAAAATATGATTTTTCCTTATTTGCTAAAATTGCTAATTTATTTCAACGCTGTAATTGGTTTCTGGGAAATTGTGTACATATAATGTTTCCTTTCCATCATTTGAGGGGGAACCTATAAAATATTTGTTAAAGGGAATTATGTTTCTTGAATAATTTCATCATTAATATACCAATCATATAATTTTCTCAGTTTAAGAGCTTTCCAAATTGGTAATGAAATCAAAATTTGTGGCTTATCGAAGCGAAATTTTCAACCATGTTGAATTTATGTAGGGTTGAGCCTTGACTTATGGGACGTCGTTTAAGACTTAAGATCGCTAATGTTTAACGGTTTTCATCAAATTCAAATAAAAAGAAATGCCAAGTTTAAACATAATTGAATATAATTTAATAAAATTAAAAGAGATTTAGAAAGACATAAACTCCACACGATGCTCCAATCGCCAATTATCCTCCTCCTTAGTGTCGTTTACTAAAGGTCATGGCCAAAAGTAGCTCCTCCTTCAATTAATTAAATTACAAAAGGAAGAAAGAATAGAGATAAATAAACGAGCTTGAAGAGCATAATTGAATTCGGAAGTATTTTTGAAAATACTTTGTGATCTTTTTGTAACTTTCGGCATTTGATAACTTACACTGAGCATTCGTCGCCACAGCGTGAAATGAATTACATTTGATCCTCCGTGCTCTGGTCCGGAATGTCCACCTCCATAGGCTCATCACGCTCACCACCTGTCGTATCATTGACTACCAGCTGGATATTATTATAGCTGGAGCCGTTGTGGCTGTGCGGCACCTAGTGGTATCCGCTTCTTTGAAAATTTCAGGAGTTAGTGAGATCACTTGGTCCAATTCCACTTCTTTGATCTTTAGAAGATTGTCGTCCTCGTATCAATTAACGATGACAGTGCGTGTCACTGGATGCACTTCATACACGATGGCTGAATGAATATGACCATTGGTCCCCATGATCTTTATGACCGACCAAATTCTAGGCAATTCATCCTTGGCTTTTAGTGGCTCACCGGAAAAGTCTTGATGAGATGCTTGATTGATTTTTGGGGCGCTTTTGTGGTCACAGTGGTGGAAGTAAATCACACAAATTCAATTGAAAAAACTGAGGCAATTGCAATTCAAAAGCGATTTGATAGAATTTCACTCTTTTGATTCACTACTTGACTAATTAATACTATGATAAAAATGAATATTTTTAACAAGTACATCTTTATACATTGGCTCCTGAAAAGCTTTTCCTAAAAGCTTTTACATCTTGATGATCTGAAAGGTTTCCAGAGATGAAAAAACTTTCAATTGGTGATAAAAGAAAAATTAACCGAAAAGTTAAATATGAATTAATTCAATAATACCTAATAGGTATAACTCTTTGTTCAATAGAGCTTTCCTTCTCCTTTCGTAATTTGAAGTATTACCTATAAGAAAGCCAAAAAGCTGAAAAATTCGAAAATTTGATTAAACCGTTTTATTCCACGTTTCCTAAATCAAGACTCTATCCAAATTGTGGAAGAGAATGTTAAAGAAACACAGAAAATATTTTTAATGATTTCATTTGAGTGATTAGATTCTCTTCCCCAATAAGCTTTAATTCTTGGCGTGTTGCTAAAGTGTTTGAAGGTGGAAATGGAGTGAAGAAAGTTAATGATTTTCGGCGGGGAGTTTCCGAAATTTCCACTTCATTCACGTTAAAAGTTGAGATTGTAAAAGTTTTATATGCCCAAAATTGGCATGTTTCATTCGAAAAAGAAACTTCCTTGATTTTTTTGCACCAGAAAGCTCGGTAACTGAACACCATTTCCCTTTCCCTCTTTTTTTAAATTAAAAAATTTATAAAAGATTAATTGTGGCATTTGGCTGCGTGTCGACACATATAAAATAACACAATAAATTGTTTCTTTTTCCCCTATAAACAGAAATGAGAGAAATATATAAAAACTGGATTAATGGAGCTTTTGCAACTGTTGTGTCTCTTTGCAGTGGATGTTACATTTGTGATAGATATTTTAATAAATTTTCGCACAACATTTGTTAATGGTCAGGACGAGGTTGTTTCTCATCCTGGCCGGATAGCGGTGCACTACTTAAGTGGGTGGTTTCTCATCGATTTAGTGGCGGCAATACCATTTGACCTCCTCTTGGTCGGAAGTGATACCGATGAGGTGAGTTGCTAATTCATTTTCTGCCCACGATTCCTCCCTCCACCCAAATATTCCGCGCTTCCTCAATCATCCCTCTAAATGTTATCCTTGACGAAGTGTTTTAACATTTTGTTGGACGAGCAGAGGTTATTTATGAGAGAGTGAAACTAATAATCTGGTAATTGACTAAAACAGAGACTTGTATTTATGCAAAAAGATGTTCCCATTATTACTTCTTTCCTTGTAAACAACTTTTATTTAATGGATTCTCATTGATCATCAATATTGAAAAATCTCCTTGAAAGAAATCTTCTGAATGACTCAATATGTAGGCATATTATTTGGGTGTTAACCAATCTTGTCTTGAATGTTTGCATCTAGAAAGTTATTTCTTCATTCCTATCACTCTGTTTATGTTTCTCTTGATTTGAATTTATTTTTCAATTTTTCTCCTCATAAATTTCCAAATTGAAGCGAAAATCCTCGATAAAAAGAACTCCATAAAGTTCTATATAAAAAGAAAAATCAAACTTAAAGCCTAAGGAAATATCCTAATTTGTAAATTGCTTGCTACCCGACAATTTTTATTGATATTTCTTTGATTCTTCTAAATTGGTTAATAAAAAAATTGAGCTACAAATCGTTATCTATCCAATAACTGTATATTGGCAATGGAGTGAACTAGAAAATCGATAAATTATGCTATGTGAAAATTTACGAGATACCAAAAAGAGAACACAAACACTAGAAGAGAAGAAGTTACAATAAAAATTCAAAAGCAACATATTCGTATCTTGCCATTTGAAAGAAAATGTCCCCAAAAAGAAAATGTCCATTTATATTATTTCAAAATATTTTTGCTTAAAACTTTGCTTTCAAGACACATTTTCCATTTATTGATAACTCCAATAACAAAAAAATCCAAGAAATATGATAAATTCCATTTTTAACGAAAGAATAAAGAAAAAAAGAAACAGAGTGCATTTGAAATGGTGATAGAGAAAAAGAGGTCATCAAGTATGGAAAAAATGACGTCCGTTTTATGTATTTTACAGCTGGGCTTGGATAAAGACGAGGTATTTCCATATTAAATTATTTTTCAATTTTATTCATCAATTCTTTAAATTTTTTTGATAATTTATTTAAACAAAAAAAAATTGTAAGTCTTACCCAGTCACACGTATTGATTTTTTATCACACCAGATCCTCTTGTTATGTACATTTTGCCGTGCTTTTTTGGTACATACATTACATATATTAACGATATTACCACTCACGAGACACTCATTCATTCAATGAACCTGTTGACAATAAAATGACACAGATCCCAACACAATTCAATTGGCAAACTTTCGAAGTCGAAATGGAGGAAGATCTTTTCGAATTCGAAAATGAAAATCTTTTGTATTCCTGACAATCGAGCACAAAGTAATTTCAAAGCTTCTTAACTGGAATGAAACGAATGAATGCTTTTCCATGTAAATTCCATTGCAACATCCACAATTGAAGCATAATAAAGGCTTCATGATTGGAAAGTATATATAGCGAGCATATATATCTCCCGCAATTTTGTGTGCTTTTGACAATACATATAACAAGAGAACTTCACGTGAGCTTTTTAACATTTATTGCACAAAGCTTCACCCCCTCCCACCTCGGAAATATCTCATAATGCGTAAAGAATCCCTGCTGTATTGACTCTGATCAGCAGGTCATTTGAAAACAAATATTCCCAAAATGCTATATTTCACTCTGTTGTGTGTTTTCTGTGGTGCACTGTATGATAAAGTTTCGCAAAGCTCACCAAAAACCCTCTTGACACTCCCTTTAAACTTATTTACAAATAAATATTTCTCCTTATATAAATAAATGAAATACTCAAGACACTTTTTTACTTTTGATAATGCATTTTATAGTATTTTTTTACTAGTGTTTTTAGTGACTTGAGATGATGAAACCTTTTCTCGTTTCCTTTTCACATTTTATTTTCCATACGAAAATATTTTCGCTAAAAGCACAAAAGCTTCATTGGATTGAGAAGACTTTCAAAATCAGAATAACAAGAATGTTTTTTCACTGAAAATTTATTCGGATCTTCTGAAACCAATGCAGTTGAAGCGATAAAACTAACAGAAGTAAAATTGATTCAGTTTTCAAGAAAAAAAAAAACACCGTGTCGTGTACCAAATCTTTAGTTTTCTGTGTTCTTCTTCTCCATCTCATTGCAGACCACAACACTTATCGGTCTCCTGAAGACTGCTAGGCTGCTGCGGCTCGTGCGAGTGGCGAGGAAGATCGACAGGTACTCAGAGTATGGAGCAGCAGTGCTTGTCCTTCTTATGGCCACATTCGCTCTTATTGCTCACTGGCTGGCGTGCATTTGGTAATGCTTGTGATTACTTTGGCTCATGGCCAGACGCCATAAAAGCTCTCTTCCGCTCCCATATATAGGTATGCAATCGGAAATGCCGAAAGACCAATACTCAAGGCGAAAATAGGGTGGTTGGACTCCCTGGCGAGTGATAGTCAGGAGTATTACTTCCCAAACGGGACGGGAGGTCCTTCAATCAAGGTAATAATGCAGTTGATCATAGAGTTATCGTATTAATCCTTAATATAATAATAAGGAAGGAATTTAGGCCAAAACGAAATCAAAAGCTCGTTAGCTAAAAGCTTTCTAAAATTGCTGTAAAGCTCTGTAGAAATTTGTAAAAATTACGGATATTATTTAGAACTTTTTAAGTTCTTGCTAGGGTTTTGAAAATTCTGGACAGCTTTTGCAAATCTTCTTAATGCTTTCTTAGAAAGCATTATTAAACAGCTTTAGAAAGTTTTCTTAGAAGTTTTCTTAGAAGGCTTTCTTAAACAGCCGAAAATTCCTGGAGTTTTAAAGGAAATCTCGGAAATATCAAAACTTTAAAAAATATGAGCTTAATTGGCTGAAAGCTTTCTAAATTCCCGGAAAACACTGCAGAAAGTTACGAGCTAAAAAAATCTAGAAATTTTGTGAAGCTTACGGATATTTTTAGAGTTTTTGAAGCTCTCGTTAAGCTTTTGTGAAAGCTTTTACATTTTTCTTAAAGATTTCTTTAAAAGGAAAGCTTTAGAAAGCTCTATATTTAAGCAAGCTTCCTTGTTTACAAGAGAAAGCTTTCTTTTTAAGCTCTAGAAAGCTTTCTTAGAAAGCTCCTATAGCAAACTTTATAAAGCTCTCTTTGAAAGCTCTAGCTAGAAAGATTTCATATAAATATTTGAAAGGCTTTTAGATAGGGTGAAAGCTCCTGAAAGCTTCCAAATTGGAGCTTTGGCGAGCTTTTCTACAAAATACGGAAGTGCTGGAAGTGGTGTACGTCTTTTTGATGGTAATATCTTCCCCTTGAGAATAACTTTTTAAGTTTTAGCAATTTTAGAAAGTAAAATTGATGGGATGAAATATCCTCAAAGCTTTCGATTTGCCTTAAGCTCTAGGAACTTTTATACCATACCCGAAAGTGTTGGAGTTTTGTACACCATTTTGCCCATAATATCTCCCCCTAGTTAATAAAGATTTCTTTTCATAACTTATTTTTCTCTTCCAACTATTCTAAATATTTGAATAGTTATGCAACTATTATCTTTTCCATCCTGAGGAAAAATACACCTCGTTGATTCCTTGAAATTCTCAAACTTTCGCTGACTTCCGTTAAAACTAAACACTATTTAATTCCATGAAAAGAAAATCAATTTTAATTAAAAGGTGATTCAGGTGGCTGAAGAGGAAATCAAAGCTTTTTATTAATACTCTAATTGAATTGTCTCATGCACTTCTCATCCTCAGTCACGATACGTAACGGCTCTCTACTTTACTTTCACATCACTAACTTCTGTTGGATTTGGTAATGTGGCTCCCAATACGGATGCTGAGAAAATCTTCACCATTTGCGTCATGCTCGTGGGATGTAAGTCTTCTTCTCTTTTTCCAATGTTACGACAAAATTCCATTATCTCCTCTCTTATTGTTTCCAATAAAGCTCTCATGTACGCGAGTATCTTCGGCAATGTATCTGCCATCATTCAGCGATTGTACTCAGGAACAGCTCGATATCACACACAAATGCTTCGAGTGCGCGAATTCATAAGATTTCATCAGGTGCATAATTTGTGAGTCCGAGATGTTGAAGGAGCCACTCATTGAGTTTTTCCTCGTTTAGATACCAAATCCTCTTAGACAGCGACTGCAGGAGTACTTTCAACATGCCTGGACCTATACGAATGGTATCGACATGAATTCCGTTCTCAAAGGTTTTCCTGAGTGTCTCCAGGCGGACATTTGCCTGCATCTCAATCGGAATCTCCTTACAACTTGTTCCGCCTTCGAGGGAGCCAGTCCGGGATGTCTCAGGTGAGGGGGGAGTTCTTATTTTGAGAAATGGTCCCCAATTTCTTATATAACTTTTTGTTTTTTTCTCAGAGCGCTTTCGCTTAAATTCAAGACAACCCACGCTCCTCCAGGAGATACTCTCGTTCACAAAGGCGACGTCCTCACATCTCTCTACTTCATCGCAAGAGGATCTATCGAGATACTCAAGGATGACATTGTTATGGCAATTCTGAGTGAGTTTTTTGGCAGTAAAAGAGAGAGAGCTGCTCTTGGGGAGGATAAATTTCATTTTTCCTAACGATGTTTCGTCCTTTTCCAATCATCCAGGCAAAGATGATATTTTCGGCGAGAATCCATGCGTTCATCCAACTCTTGGTAAATCCAATAGCAACGTTAGAGCTCTAACGTACTGTGACCTCCACAAAATACATAGGGAGGATCTGCTGGATGTCCTGGAGCTCTATCCAGAATTCTATGAAAGCTTCATTAACAACCTCGAAATCACCTACAACATGAGAGATGTGAGTATAATAGCCCGAGTTGGTTTTCCCTGATTAGATGTTTCATTTTTTATTTACATTTTGAATTAATTAGTTTTTAGAGACTTTTGAGAGACATTGGAAAATTTAGCAAGAGTGAAAATTTAGTGATTTTTCCCGCTTTTTTCTCTCTCTCTCCCCATTTAGCCTTGTCGTACAATGTTTAATGTGTCTACTCTTTCCTTTGTTGCTCTCCCAGGATGAACAGAGCGGTGTAGAGTTAAGACATAGGTATATGAGATCGGCCAGCCACGATAAAGAACGCAATAGTGAAACTAGATCTTATAGGCTGTAAGTTTTTTTTTCTCCTTAAACCAACAATTTATCTTTCATGCAGAATATCCGATATATATAAAAGTTATTTCGGGAATTGAGAGTAACTGAAAGGAAGGAAAACTTTTTGAAAATTCAATTTAGGCACATCTTAATTGAATTTTATAATTCATAAATACAAACAATTGATGAAGAAGTTTATCAGAGTGTTTTTAACAAGATTCAGAACTTTGAAAATTAATCATAGACCAAATTTACAAAATATTAAAAAAAACAAAGAATAATTCTATCAAGTTTATTGAGATTTCAATATTAAAGATAAAAATACACTTCTCAGAAGAAACTCTCTACCATTCACAAATTTATATTTTAAAAGCTCTCCTTAACTCGTTTTCTTGTTCAATTCACCAGAGAGCAATAGTCATTATATTTTGTAGAGAGAAGTTTTGTAGGTCATGTTAAATTTTTTAAGCACTTCTTTTATGCGATTGATATCGGATTTCTGCTGCAAATGAAGTTGTTTCTCCCAAGATAGATATTAAAGTTGTAGAATTTGCAGAACTCATCCTTTTACACGACCAGAAAGTAGATGTGGTTTAGGGAACGATAGAATGTCGGTCAGTCAGATGAGTGATAATAATGATGCTGACTTTACGGCCCAAGATCATCGTCAGCAGTACAGCATATCAGGTAATTATCGCAATTGCTTTTCCTCTTTATCGATAAATCTCTCCCCACAAAATCAGATATAATATACATTATTACACATATCCAAATAATATCCAATTAAACTAATGAGCAAATCCCGTAAAATGTATAGGGATGTTTTCACACATTAAGAGAAGTTTTCCCGATCTGAGATCCATTAAGCATCAACCGTTAGAAAATATTGGTAAGCTCTTCAAATGATGCGTGTTTCACTTTTCATTATTTTTTATCTTATATCTCTGTTGTCGCAGTTTTATTTGAATTATCTTTTCTTTTTGAGAATGATGGATCCCAGTTTCTCAAAAGGCAAAGTAAATGTTGTAAAGCAAATTTCTAAGCGTCCAGAAGTTTCTCACAATGTTATTTTGCCTCAATTTGTGCTCAGCAAATCCTATTGTTACCTCCCCCGCCCCCCAGTGAAGCTCAGACACACGTATAGCATGAAATTGTGCAACATTAATACCCATATCATTTGATTTATCATCACTTTCCTTGTTATGTGTAATTATTTTTTTACGTCAGTGTCTTTTTTGTGGTGTCCTTTGAAAACTCTATATATTGATGGTAATGATTGAGGAATATTTGTGTAAAAAAAATTCCTGATGGTAAAATTGATGTGCTATATACATTCCCCTTTTTGCAACTTATATGCTATATATGTAACGTATTTGCTGTTATGTGTCTGTGATGTGTAATGCTCAGCGGCGGCAATTTGGGTCGAAAAAATCATCTGACGAATGTTAAATTTGCAGAGAGTCCTCAGCATAAGACGAATCACAAGCACAGCCCCACAGTTCACTCGCTAAAGACCGCGGCCACGCCGGGATCCTCCGCGGCGGCAGACGCTATCACTCTCAGTGCCGTCACGACCAAATTGTGCACCTGTGGAGCGACCAAGGAGGCGGAAAAGGGTGATACCAATGTGTCTCAAGAAACTGTTAAGCCTCAGACATCGATGAATGATGTCACGTGAGTATTTAGGATTTGGAGGTGTGAGCCGAAGGTGCAACTTTTTTCTGCTTTTAGGAGTCTCGCAAATCAACTCAGTGAGATCACGCAACGAATAGATGGGCTCGAGACGACATTGAGAAAGGACATTCGCACCATTCTTGAAATTCTGCACCAGCAGCAGCAGATTCAGATGCAGGCGGTTGCCAAGCAGCAGATGACCACATCGTATCAGCCGTCCGAGAGCGATTTCTCCTTTGACATGTGCACGGCGGCCGACAAGGCGCCCGGCGCAGCACAGCCGCCGCACGGAGTCACTGTCCAGAGATCTGTGTCGCAGCCGGAGTGCACCAATGAGAAGAGCCTCTTCAAGTGAGTAGATAAATTTGAATTTGAATATCGTAACCACCATTAGAAGGGGCAAACATTAATTAAATTCAAATTTAGGCGAAAGGCGAAATAAGAAGTTGCGTCAAATTGCTGCCCGCCTTTCTTTCCCCTATATATGTGTTTAGTTATTTTTCTCAATCGAGCTTAATTGTTTCTTTAATAAATGAATTTTAATGTTTAATTTTTTAAGAAATTTCCTACAAAATCAAACAACTGCAAAGATAAATGTGATTTTAATAAGGTCCCTGAGAGTCTTTCATAATCAATTTATCTGTATTGTACTCAACAGGTGCTCCAAGTTTGCTTCATTCAACCAAACCATGGAGGACGCAGACAACTGGACAGTGTTTGCTCCAATTGCCAAGCTCGAGTCTCTGGATGAAATTGATCAAGTAAGAAGTTCATCTATTATTGCTACTTCAATAAATTAACTATTTCTAATCTCTTTTTCTGTTTTTTTCGTCCGCAGGATAGCAAGCATTCCAATCAAGATAAATCACAATAGTTAGATATTAGGGACATTTTTGTCCACTTTCTTGAGATTAAGCTAATCTTTGCACATTTTACTCAACATGAGATTCTGCTGAGACATTTTTTCCCCGCAATTATCGTGCTTCATGGAGATTTTCAGCCATTGTGTGGATTTTTCTGTTGGGATTTTCCATCACTGCCTTTTGGACGGGAACTTCGTGAAAATCTCAAAATCGCGTATCTTTTGTCGATCAGCTATTAAAGTGAGAAATAGATCTTAGAAGAAGATGATGATATAAAATAAACCGCTCAATTTAGTGTGAATGGCGAAATATTAGAAGAAAGAAAAAAGAGAAAAAAGTACCTTAATAAAGCAAAGAAAAAGACAATTGAGATTATTTGTTGCTGCTGAGCAAAGGTGGATGAAAAGTGTGTATACTCGCAATTAGAAAGTCTTTTAAATTAAAAAAAAAACATTAATAAAAGTATGAATCCAGCAATTTGTGTAAAGATGGATCTCGAGAGTCCGGAATGGTGTCGCCATTCATGAAAGTCTGTGAGATTTAGCTGTAAATTTTACTGAAAGAAGAGAAACAACCATCCAAAGTCGATTTTCCAGTCATTTCCTCAATGTGTAAATCTTTTTCCCTCCCCCTTTTACCAAGAAAAGCCTCAAAAAGTCTTCTTCAATTACTATAAAAATTTCTCAACTCCTTAGAATACTCGCCTGATGCTTGCTTAACGTGATGAAAGAGCTTTTAGAGCTTTTTATACAACGAAATGCAAGTTATTAAATAAAATTATTAGGAACTTCTGGATGGAATTAGCCCCCTGTCGAAACCGGACTGATACAAATTCTAGAATAAATTGATTTTAGTATTTAATAATTTTCCCTTTAATGTCACCATGATAGACTTTTGATGAAAGAAAAATACATAACGTATAGCAAATAGGACGAAGAGAGTGAAATATATCGAGATATGCGACTTATGTTGAGCATCAATTCATTTGAATTACGTATATGAGGCCTTTTAGAATGTAAATGCGTGAGATTGAGAATTGCTAGGAAGATTCTCAGAATGTAGCATCATTCTGTTTGATTCAACAAAGATGCTCATTGAAAGCGGAAGCAGTGAAGAAATACATTTTATAAAAATGAAATAAATTAAAATGGTTTCACGTTGTACAGTAGATGAATATTTAGTGAGAGATACTCCTTTCGTCAACTCAGTTTTTTCTGGTCCATCTTATTAGACAAAAGAATATCCCATTTTAGAACGTCCCATCCCTTTAATAGCAATAAATTTTAAATATTAATCTTGAACTTTTTATTGCCAATTTTATCGAGTTTCATTGCATTGTCCCATGTTAGAAGCGATACAAAGGATTCATGTAGATTCAATTTGTTATGTCTGTGCGACTTTATCTGAAGCGAAAAAGAAAAGAAAAATACGGTGCAGTAATAGAATTTGCCTCAATGTAGTATTTTTATAAAATAAAAAGATAAAAAAGCTTCACCGAATTACTCGCAAAAATTAAAAAAATATCATTTCAATCAGAATTTTTGCCACAATTTTGTAAATATAAAAAAATAAAGATAATGTGGAAATAAGTGAATAACTTGTTGAAGAAAAATTCTTGTTGCTACATAAAATAAAAAAAAAAGACAAAAAGTAAAGATTATTCAGTGAACGAATAAGATGAAAAAGCACACAAATGTAATGTCACACGCTTCAGGAAGACGAAATTAAGTGAAAGAAGAAAAAAAAAAACAACACAAAAATATTCATTTACATTAAAAACTAAAAGTGCGAATGAAAAAAGAGTTTTTAATAAAAAATGAGAGTCAATGCGGAAAAGATTTTGTGTTTTATTTATTTGTCTTGCAGGAGTTCTTTTGGGAAAATCTTCTTCAAAGTCGATAAATTGATTTTCTCACATTATATACAAGAAATTTTCATCGTGTTCTTTTGAGCGACAAAAATATTATCGAGCATCCAGTGAATTTATGTTAAAGGGGAAGCTCTTCTTCAATGGACATGGCTCAAAACTTCCATCAAGGGGGAGATTATACTAAGAAAGACGTACAGCACTTCCACATTTTGTTCAAAAGATCCCCAAAGCTCCTATTCGAAAGCTTTGCAAAGCTTTTATCCCGTCAATAAAGCCCTCTAAACCTAAAGCTTTTAAAGAAATCTTTCCAAGAACGATTTCTAGAGCTTTCTAACAATATTTCTTATAAATCTTTATTTGGAAAGCTTTCTCAGAAAGCTTTATAAGAAAGGTTTCCAATGAAAGCTTCATGATAATTTTTTTAAGAAATGTTTCTGCAGCTTTCTATGGGAGGATTCTGAAGATTTTAAAGAAAGGTTTCTAAAGCTCTCTGAGAAAGCTTTCTAATAAAGCTTTAGAAAGCTTTCAGAGGAAGTTTTCAAAAAAGAGCTTTCTAAGAAACGTTTCTAAAGCTTTCTTAAAAAACCTTCCTAAGTTCTTGTTCTAATGTTTCATTCTAGTTTAAGCTTTCCATGAAAGCTTTAAGAAAATTGCAAAATCTCTATAGACTTTTCGAAAGTTTAGCGTGAAATTAAGAAGTTCGAAAAATTATCCGAAAGCTTTGCAAATTTTTCAGATTTTTTAAATGCTCGTAAATTTTTATAAAACTTCACATCAATTTTAAAAAGCTTACAGCTAAACTAATTTTCGTTTTTCAAAGTTTAGAAATATCCTTAAAAGTTTCTGAAAGTTTTCAAAAGCTCCTTATAATAATCTAACACTCTGGAAGAACTTCCCAAAGCTCCAGCTCTTCCTTCAAAATTACTTTAGTTATCTTAGCACTTCCTCTCCATTTCTCAAATCTCACACACACACTTCCATTCAAATGTACACCACTTTTGACCTGTAATATCTCCCCCTTGAAATCCATATAAATTCAGGCTAAATCCTTCGGATCAGTATAGTTTCACAAAAAACTGATACGGAAAATTTGAGAAAGTTCCATGGGATTTCCACATGGAATTACATATGGAATTCCTTTGGAACGTTCTACTGACGATTCTACTGGCGGAGAAAGAAAATATTACTGATCAAACTACACAAAATTTCAGCCAAAAATCAACACTCCATTTTAGGATGTCTTCCCCTATTCTTGTGATCGCGTGATAAACTTTTAATACACATTCAAAAATAATAATATTCCACGAAAGCTCTGCTGGGTGTCTTTCCTCAATGACGCAAAAATCGTCGATGGAATAATTCCTTAAGAAACACTCGATGTCTTTACACAGCAATTCACAATACGAGTTCCTTTGACTATTTCATCAAAAAAAAAAAGAAAAAGAAATATTAGACGGGAAGTCACGATGATTCTCACAAGGATGCGACGTATTGGGTACTAAAGGAAATTGCCGCGAAATAAAGCTGCCGGAAGGTGTGAAAGCTATGAAAGAGGAGAAAAAATATTGCAAGAGTCTTTTGTCGAACAACAATAAAACTCCTTTCGCCCGGCGTGGCAGAAATTCGCGAAGCTTTCCAGTTGAGCGCGAAACGAGGAAGAGTCGAGACGTTAGGTTTCAATCCTCCCGCAAAAATATTATTCTAACATCAGTGCCTCACAGAAGTGCCTTTGAAAGATTCTGTTTGAGTTAAAATTGATCAATATGAGGTGACTCTAATGTGAATAAGTGAGATTTGGCAAAACGGGAGTATATTATGAGACATCTCTGGATTTGGTGAGTTTGCTTATAATCATCGTGAAAATTGAAGGCTCGGCAAAACCCTCAATTTACAACAAACAAACCCCTTTATCTCCGGGACTATCATAGGGCCTAACACAACAGAGAATATACAGAATTTATTGGGCTATTTGGAGGGTTAAACTTATGGAGGTTGTTTTGTGCTGAAAGTGCCAGAAGTTTCAACAGAAGAAACTTTTATTAAATTCTTCACCAAAATTCTCAATCTTCAAAACCCCAAGAAGTAAATCTAAAAATACTTGCAGAGAGACTTTTCTATCTTCGTAACCAGACGAGCCACTCATGAAGACACTCATTAATCATTTTTCTACAAGGGGTTTTAAGATAATTGAATTTCTCGCCAGAGAAGGTCATAAAGAAATGACGAAAGGGCCCACCACCCCCGCCAATCTCTCAAATTTCCTGCATGATTTGTACGTCTTTGCACAGTAAAGCTCATACCAATGGTGCCATCAAAATTGTTGAACTTGAAGTTTTCTCTATTGTGCATAAAATAAATACATATACCCAGAAATAAATTCAATATCGTGATGACTTGACATTAAGGGCAGTGAATCTCTCAAAAAAAGTATAACTTCTCAACTTATGCTTGGGGTATCTAATGCCAAATTAATTATATTATATACTCCATTGTGCAGTTCTAAGGAAATTCGTGCGATATCTGCACAAAAACTCGCGAGCGTTATTTTATTTAATAATTGTAATTTTGCTTATACGTCTCTCCAATGTGTTAATTTTCCATCCCCTATGATTCTGCACAAACTCACAATTAACATGCAAGTTTGCAAATGGAAAAGTTATGCAGAAGTTGTGGTGGATTTTTCCATCGATGCCCCAATTTGATAACCAAGCATCTCTTATCTGCAACCCATTCTTTTAAATAAAAACATTTGTGGTGAAAGTTGTTGAAAGTTGACAAAAGATTGCATTTATCCTTCTGCAATTTGTCGTGAAGGCAATGGGGGATTATTTGTGGAAAATTTTCAAGGTTCATCCAACAATGGAATCTTGAGAATTTATCTAACTCTTTATTGGGGGAAATTTCAAGGTTACGAAAGGGTTTATTGAACCTCTGTGGAAAGAAGTTGAAATCAAGGGGGTGATATTATGGCTAGAAGTGTTATACAATAGATTGGAAGTGCTCGAGCGTGTTTAGAAGTGAATTGCTTTGGAATTTGATAAATTGTAAAAGATTGAGAGCTTTGGGTACTTTCTCTAAAGTTTTAGCAAAATTCTAAATAACTTTTGGTCTCTTTATGAGATTTAGAAGTTTATGAATTAGGTTTTATATTCGTGTACCCTATTCTGACCGTAATATCTCCCCCTTAAGTTGAAATAGATAAAGGCAATAAAGTAAAGTTTTTGAATATTTCAGCAAAAGAGAGAAAAATGAGTGGGAATATTTGGAAAATGAAAATCCATCAGAACTAAAAAGCTCTCTAAATCAATTAAAAAGATTGAGAGATTTTTTAAAAAATAATAAACCTAAAGAATATGGAGTCAAAATAAAGATAAAAGGTTACGGGGTACCTTACTCCAACCAACCTCACCACACATTGGTACCCTTCATTTTGAGATCAATCGTATATTTTTATTTTAAACAAGAATGTCGAAAAATCAACAAATTTAGTATAAAAACTTGGCTAATACATATAATAAATAAATATTATGTGACAAAAATATGCCATCAGGATAAAGCAAATAAGTCTTTAATATCACAACAAATATTTGCTGATTATCTGTTTATTCCCAACAGATTTGCAGGAGAGCCCGAAAGATTTCCTGAAGTCACGTTTTAGGTTTGCCTGCCTAATTCTCAAAGAGATAATTTAAAATTTACCTAAGAATTACTTTGAATCTCTTCTCAACAGATTAAGTAAACTTCTGTACATTTCCCTTAACTAAATTTCCTCCCCTTGAGTAAAACAACCCCCATAATATTCTTTAAGTTATTAGTGGGAATTTTCTCGATTGGTTTTACACAAAAAGTGGAGGGAGGGAGGAGGTAGTTTATTATTAGGCAAACCATTAATAAAAATTTGTCGAATCACTGTTGCAAATCGCTACATTTTATCAATATTATCAGTTACCCTAATATCCATTCTCTCCCCTCATTTCAGCGCAATTTTCTCAATTATGATCAAGCCTTCAAACACTATGAATTCCCGCCGGATCCTGCCTAGCTTCTCCATGACCAATGACTACGACAGGAATATGCGACCGAGTGAGTATTTATGCAGTCATTTCATCCACTTGCCTTTTAATTAATATAAAAATGTAACCCCTTGGGGGATGCGTGTGAAGCTAAAAATAGCTTAGAACGGCGGATATGCGGGTAAAAGTAGTCAAAATACAATTATAATAGATATTCCTATGCGAAAGCTTCCCAAGAGGATGATGATGGTGGAACATTGGCCTCAGCTACACGTGCTTTCAATCAATTGCTGTGCAAAGAGAGATAGTAAAATGGGTGGAGTTCCTCCTGCTCATTTCCACTAATTAATCCTCTCTCCTCATATGGATTAGTTGTGGGAGGTTAAAATGGGGTGAAAGTGAAGCTTTATTGTGATATTTTGGATGTTACAAGCGTTTTATTAGCTCTTTGTTCTTTGTTAGAAAATCTCGAATTGGGATGTATTTAATTTCCCAGAAGTATCTCACCGCAATGAAATCATATATGGACTTATAGTTACTCTTTGATGCAATTAATTAAATAGCAGATTGTAATTTACTTTGGTAGAAAATTGCAAATTCAAGCGCATGTTGATAGATAAACAACACTCAGTAAATTCAGAACATTTTCCAGGAAGAAAATGCTTTGGCGACAAAATCAAAGAGCAAAAGTGTTAGAGAAAATTATCGATTAGATTGTTTGATGAGCTGTTATTAGATGGCAAATGACTAAGTGAATTGCAAGAGACGATGCATGATCGACAGTCGCGGAAGAAGGTGTGCAGACAAGACACCTCTTCGTGAGCTTTTTTCCATAACATAAATACACAATTTCCCACCTTCTCGATATTTATATTTAATCAATATTATAGCTAAAGGTGTTTTGATGCATTTCGCGGATCTCACAGGCTTAAGTTCACGTGAAGGTAATAAGGTCAAGGGTGGGAGAGAAACTTTCATCAAATACTTCATGGTCAATGCGAAAAAGCTCCCCTATTTTATATGTATATTATATATAGCAAAAAAATTCTTTTGCAAACTAATTTTCCTCCTCTCGCAGATTCTCTCACGGAAGTGTCCATCTCTCTGCTCGTTAACAGAATTTCTGGAGTGGATGAGAATAAAGAGGTAAGTTTAAACAGCAAAAGCTTTAAGTGAAATACGAGTAAAACTCAAAGAGTTTCGCTAAAAGTTTACTGGCAAAGAAAAAAACTTTAAACAGACAATTTATGTGTCTCTCGTGATCTTATCATAATTTTCTGAGGTAAACTTAGACAAGAACTTTTCTTTTGAGTTCAAAAAATTTAATCTCAAAAACCTCTCTTGTTTCTCCAACAATTTCTCACCCGTTAAACCCCAGCGAATATGTTTTGCCAAGATAAATGTTTTGTGTGACTTGCAGGAAGTGTCTTTCGATGCTTTCCTACAAATGACATGGGAGGACATCCGAATACGTCCGGCACGTCTTGACGACGAGGAGCTTCGCGTGAATGGATTCCTGGAGCTCACTCTTGAGGAGCGAAATCGCATTTGGGTGAGAAATAAAAACCCGCCAAAAAATTCTAAAATCTCAATTCATGTCACTTTACTCTCGACTTGATTTTTTTTGAAGATTCCTGACTTATACATTCGCCAGTTGCGTGAGATGAAACTATTAAAGCTCTTTGAGGAAATTTCGAGTCTTCGACTGTATGAGAACAGCACAATAAATCTTCGCATTGGGTTCGTCATTCAAAATCAATAAATAATTCATGTTTAGTCTCACATTGACTTTCCGTCTCTTTATTCGGCTACAATTGGTAATTTTATAGCGCAACAATCATCATCAACTGTGACATGAATTTCGTCCTCTACCCTCTAGATGTGCAAAAGTGCCGGGTGGATTTCAGTAGTTGTGAGTATTCGTTGGAGTTTAAACAAACACTTTGTAAATTTTAGGATAAAGTTTTGATAATATAAAAAGCTTTTGAAATTCTCTTTGAGCTTAGACAAACAATTAGAGCTTTTAATTTAATGATCCTCTTAAAATAAAATGCCTCACTACTTTTATTCTTCGGTTAAACAAGCTTTACATTAAAAAGAAAAGCTCTTCTAGAAGCCAGAAATAAAATTTTAAGCTTGAAAGCTCCCAAAAGTCTTTCTTAAAGGAGCATTCTTACAAAATTTTAAGTGCTGGAAATCGCTGTACATTGTTTTAACATGCCTTGCAAAATAGTTTTAAAAGCTCTCAGAAAAGCTCTCACTTTAATTATAATCCGCTGAGTTGATAAATTAAAATCTCTGTACAAAAACTAAACTTCCCAACAATTTTAATTTAATTTAACACTAAACAAAAACGTCTGCTTCTCCCCAATTTCCGCAAAAAGTAAATTATTCATAAAGCTCGCAAAAAAATGCAATTAACTTCCGGCACTTTTCCACTTTCAGATAAGTATCAAGTTAAGGACATGACTTTCCGGTGGAAAAAGGATAATCCACTGACTTTCCCTCATGATTTTGGTGATGGATTCTTCCGCTTACCACGCTACGTTGTCTCCTTCCACACCGATCCCGAGCCAAAGATCATCAATTACGGTGACGGTGGGTACCTTGACTGATCTCTCTTCTCCAGCTGCATCTCAGATGTTCTTTCAATTGCAGCGGATCACTGCTCAGCACGCCTGGAAATCACTCTGTCGCGCGAAGTGAAGAGTTACCTTCTGGAGAACTACCTGCCATCCACTCTGTTCGTCTCCATGAGCTGGGGCAGCTTCGTTGTGGTGCCGGAGATCGTGCCCGGCCGGATGGTGCTCCTGGTCACCACTCTCCTCTCCCTCGTGACAATGTTCGACACCGTGAGGAACAACTCCCCGGACGCCCTGGAGCTCAAGTGCATCGAAGTGTGGCTCATCTCGTGCACGCTGTTCGTCTTTCTGGCTCTCATGGAGTACTTCATTGTGCTGTTTGGCATCCGCTATGATAAGCACTGGCGCACAGCCAAGACGAAGATCACCATCAACACTCCCTCAATGCCTCCATCAACCCTATCATCCGTAGGCTCCCCCGTGAGGAGGAACGGACTGGAGCATGCGAATCGCATCTTCGCTACCACAGCCAATAGAATCTCTCCCGAGGAGCGAGGCAAGGAGTCCTCCGAGGACATCAGCTCTCATCCCAATGCCCTGCATCACAAGAAGAAATTCAAGAATGTGGCGGAGTACGCTCTGCTGTATGCTGGCTCTCAGCGTGGTCGTCTGGATCAGATCTCCCTGATACTCTTCCCCATCAGCTTCCTCCTCTTCACCACCATCTACTGGGTGCTGTATCTGAGTGAATCGCGCAAGAAAATGTGATATTTCCGTCCCTCCCAAGTCTCTTACCATGAAAATGCCTTCGAGAGCTTCTTCCGCGCGTTATACGAGATTTTTTCCATATAAGTAAACTAAATAAAAACTATTTTATTTATTTCTTCAAATATATTAAATTTTCTTTCTCACACATTTCGTTTTTTGGCCTCACTTGCCGTTCCAGTAGCCGACCTTTCCGTTCTCAAAGGCTAGATTTATCCTTGGCTGAGGGATTAAGCGTCCTATCTTCACTACTCCAATGTTCTCATCCTCGAAATACTGCCAATGGAATGTTAATGGTTCAATCAAGGAAGGACGCTTCCTAAAATCATCCACTTACCAGACACTGAGATACAAACAGCAGGAATCTCCTGTTCATCTCATTATTGGCCTCCTGGAGGATCTGGAGGCTGAAAGACAACAAAAATTAGCCAAATGTAACGGAATCTGGCGAAACCTTTCCTTACTTCTCATCCGACACCAAGTGCTTCACGAGACTCTCGCAAATCCTGGTGTTGCAGTCCACATCGAAGAGTGGAACACCAAAGGTCACATCCAGCAATGTCCAGTCCTCTCCAGAATCCTCCTTGTCCACTTCCTCATCAGGAATGTCCACAATGGAGATCTCAATGGAGTTCTGAGACACCAATTCCTTCCCACCGCGCTCACACTGAGCCAACTCCGCCAATTCCGTCTCCAGCAACTCATTACAATCCTCACTCCTGAACACATTCGACGGGGACGTGCTCTTGGGCGTCACAGCGAAGTGTTCCTCATCTGGAGACTTGAGCTTCGCCAATTCACTCCTGGACTTGTGGATGGTGATCTCTGAGCCATCCAGTGGGGTCAGGAGTTCATTGGGAACGGTTGGAGTGACTGCTGGAGAGATGTCCTTCGAGATTGTGGAATCCTCCATGGAGGGAGTGATGGAGGGACCAGAATTGCGACGACCTTTTCGCCTTTCTGGCCTCTTGAGATGGACATTCACATCGTGATTGACCTCACAACCGAGATCTGGGACACCAGTGTTGAGGAATGTGATGTAGCCACAGGTGCTGGACAGATCCAGGTGACTGGACAGCTTCTCAACGGCTCGATGCTTCGCCCACTTGTGACGAATTGAGTCGCTCTTGAGAAATGGGAAGGATTCATAGCGAATCTCAGCCGGTTGACGGATTCCATAGCCCTGGACGAGGACACTGCCATTCTTCAGCTGATCATTTAGGGCCAGGAAGTTGTCCGTGTTCAGCACATAAGAGTCCGTGTGGACAATCGTGACGAGGAGTTTACCGTAGCCCAGGAAAATCCGTGGCAGACTCTTGAGCACAGTGCCGCGCGTGAGGAGGAGGCTCGGCGGGCCGAAGCCCGATATGTGGTAATAGAACATCCGAAGCCACAGGTGGGATGTGTCGCAGCTCTTGTAGAATTGACCGAAGAAGGGAATGGAAAGGAGATGCGTGAAGCTGCTGGTGAGTGGAGCAGCAGAGCAGATGAATTTGTATTTCTTCTCCAGCAGACGATCTCTCGTCTTGTAGTCCAGACTCTCCAGGCACTCAAGACGCAGGAGATCCAGGCCACAGGACAAGTTGTTACGCAGAGCGATTATGGTGGATCTGAGGATGACTGCGTGGGCAAAGTATCTGCTCACCTCGCCCTCACCCTCCGCATCCAGGAGGGAGACTTTCTCCAGCTCCGCCAGGAAGGTGTCCATACTCTCATCACAGAGCTTCCCCACCTCAAACATGGTCACTGCGTGATTCTTCAATCCCGGGGAGAGATTTCCCATCATGAGGAAAGCCGCCAGGGTGGAATCAAATAGGAAACCTATCCTCTTCCCACCCACATTTACATCCAGGGGTTTGATGAGACTCCTGTTGTCCTGGACATCCTCCGGAGGAGGTAAATTAACCTCCTTGGGTGGTTTCTTCTTCATCGCTGGGGTTTTGCACTCCGTGGACGACGAGGAGGAGTTATTGATGATGGAGAAGTCACTCGTGCCATCGGATGAGGTGCATTCCGTGGCTGATAAATTGACAATCTCCTCCATGTCCACAATTGGACTATCATTCCCTGCCTTCCCCTTGGCATCCACCAGCCCATCATTTGTCTCATTCATCAGCAAAGAATGATAATTCAGTGGAGTGATTTGTGGTCTCTCCTCTTCGATACTCTCAACATTCTCCCAACTCCCGTGAAGATTCGCCACCACAATCTCTGTCTTCTTCCTCGCGAATCCCAGACGACAGAGCAGCGACACGGCATGCTTCACCGTGTCCAGATTCACCTGGAGCATCTGGGCGAGCTCAGAGATCGTCATGTGCTCATCCGTGCTCACGAAGACCTTGTACAGCAGATTCTCAAAGTAATCCCCACAGACGCGGTTCATCACAAAATTCTTGAGTGGCGGAATGCAAATCTTATCCTCACCACTTATTGGCACATCCAGATACACCAGTCCCTTCCTGTACAGACTGTGCACCACCACATAGTCCACCTGACCCACCGTGCGTGACCCAAAGTCAATCAGATCATCAATGAGACTCCTCTCGGCGTCATTCACGAACTGCTGGGCAACAGGAGAGTTAGTCAGGAAAATCTTAATGGGAGGCAAAGTCAGGAGTTTCTCTTACTCTGATATCCGTCTCGAGAACATATCCCACTTCAATCTTCCACGCTGGCTCAATGTTGATCCGGACGGGGAATTTGGGCAGGAAGTGCAGCGGATTGGGCTTCCGGAACAACTTGGAGGAGTTGGTTTTCATCTCACTGATTAAAGCTAAATACTCATTTCGGCCAATTCCCAACACCCGGAGGCCTGAGGTGAGAAAAAGAGCATATTTATGGTGAGATGGGGTTGAATTGGACACGAAAAAATGAGGTAAAAATGAACAGGAAGATCTTAATGGAAAAACCCGGAAATAAAAGCAAATTTCGCATCCTTTTAAGGGTAGATCCACTCTT